>JAXHKN010000021.1:0-97048 GCA_038407165.1 Ceratocystis variospora
AGGCCTTCAGGAGTCGTCTTGTCTCATCCACCGCTTCCTGTGACGTACTGTTTTTCGTGGCTGTGTTGCGGAGGCGGTCTACGATTCCTCTATTATCTAGACATAGCCAGATTTCCTCAGCGCCTTCACGAGCTGTCGCTCGTTTCGTTGCTTCGAGGGCGCCGACTGCCTCCGCGTCTGCCACTTCCGTCCACTTTCCCAGAGCTATATGGTCCTCTTCCTGGGTCGCTCCGTCCTCGATGATAGCCCATCCCGCGCCCGTGTTGCCACTTGCATCTTTTGATCCATCGGAGTAGGCGACAAGCGTCCCCGGTAGGGTAATCTCTACCTCTGCCTGGTGGCGCTTTGTTTCCTCCTCCTTACTGAGCCACTTTCGGGGCGGCATGTGTGGACCTTCTGAGAGTGGTCTCAACCTGCTGTGTTTCTCCATTTTCGCTGGCAGAAGCTTGCGTAGCCTCTCCACCACCGGGTTGAAGTTTGGTCCTCTCAGAATGTGCTTATCATCGAGTGTGTACCACCGTATTGCTTCCCTCCTTTTCTCGTCCTCAACGAGGAGTTCGAAGGGAGGGATGCTTGCTGCGTGGTGTAGGCACTCCCTTGGCGTCGTTCGGTACATGGGGAGCGCAGCTCGGAGGCATATCCTCAGCGAAATGTTCAACTTTTCAGCCGCCTCTTTCGTTGTCTCCAGCCCGACGATTGTATAGGTTACACAAGGATTCACTTTTAACCTGTGATAAGATGCAGTTTTTTCGTCAAACTTAAAGCCTTCATAGCTCAGTTGGCAGAGCGCGACACTAGTAATGTCGAGGTCAGCGGTTCAAATCCGCTTGAAGGCATTAATTTTTGCACATCTATGATATACAAAGTCACACACACATGTGAGATATTGGGCCAAACAACGGTTGATATTGTTTCTTTTTTGGTCTAACGGCGAAAGCTCTTGTCAACAAGGCCGGACCCTGAAAGGTCAGAGGATTTCTTCGAAGAAGACATGCACCTGCAACTGCTAACTGCTTGGGAGAGGAATAGGGGGACGACATCCTTCTATCCTCTTCCGTCCAGAACATGCCGTCGTATTGCCGTAGAAAACCAGTAGGTAAACGTTAAATAAAACAAACAAACAAAACCTCCCGGCCGATAGCTGGTGGCCTTTGGACTAGCTCTTTCTTTTTCACGCGGTTACTATCTACCAAAAACACCAGGTACTTAATCTTGGAATCTGACAGGTACGTCCTCAGGCTACACTATATAGAGAGCCTCTTGGCTATATGGCTGGACCTTGAAAACTTTTAGCATACGCTCAAAATTGATGCGCTCCTGTCACCACTGGCCGCCCGGGAGGTGCTCCTGTCCGGAACATACCGTCGTATTGCGGCGGAAACCTAGTAGGTAGAGGGTCCATCACCAACCAAGGTCGCCGTCACAGAAAAGGGTCCGGGGCTATATATCCATGATAGAGGGAGCTTTTGTGCCCCGATAAGTAAGAAAGCTTCAGTTAGGTCTAGAGTGAGTGAAGTAGTGACTCAAATACTGCGAATGCTAGATTAGAAACATGTGCTTGCGCCTTTGTGACACTTGTGGCGCGAAGTTCCAAAAAGAAGCTCTATATTCAACTGCCCATCAAAATTGTGGTTGTCGGTAGGCCAATAATTATTTGTTTTCGCAAGTAGAGTGCGTTTCTGGTCTCTGTCTTATAATAAAAGTAGACAGAGTATTGCAGAAAACACTCAGAGACTAGGCATAATACAACAAAGTCTCACGCAGTCACATATGCTTTATGCCGGCATCATTCAAGTTGGAATCATCCATAATTTTGTTGTCATTCATCATCCTATCTTAAAATAAACAAAAGCGCACCGCCAGATTACGCCATGTGCAGGGAATGGCACCGTAGCTATGAAGAACCAGTACGGCATCTCGAAGTGAGATTATTAGAAGGCTATGACGAGCTTGGGATAGCAAGCTACTTTTTGGGCCGCGAGGGCAAAGCACTAGAGACATATTATTCTCAGTAAGAGACCCAAAAGCAGGGACTTAAGTAGATTCCGGGCTAGACTTCGGACTAGTCTTGAAGCCAAAGTGCTCTGGAGTGTTCTTTGGCTGGTTTCCCTCATCTCCGAAACAGGTATTTGGCTCAGACTCCGAAAAGGCCTTGGAATCGGCTTCTAAAAATTCATCTGCAGCTCTCACAGCAGCATCTAGATAGTCCATTGCATCTATTCCGTCAAAGTCAAACGACGAATCTCCAAAATTAGACGGCCGCTTCTTAAACGAGAACATGATGGTTTCGGTTATCTCTGGCGGGTGGCAAAGGCCGCCGACGTTGCGCTCTTTTCTTCTGACAATAACTCTGTCAATCTCGGATCCAGGCATCATTAGAGATGCATCCTGGAAGTAGTGGTTATTCGAAAAGGTGGTCCACGCTAGATCATCGGGCGTGACTTTGATCTCGTTATTAGGGCTAAGCAAACTATTTCTGCGGAAGCCTTCAAGGGCGTCGAGAGTGAACTTTTGGTCAATGTCCATATGGATCCATCTCATTTGGCTGCACGGTACATTCTTGTAATAACAAAGAGCTTCAAACACTTCGGGGAGGCCTAGATTGTCGTCGTGGACTCTTTCGCGGCGCAGGTTATTGTTATAGATAGTAGTAACTCCGTGATCGACATCAAAGTAGAGTCGAAGGACCACGTCTTCGCCAGTTAAACCATAGCGCTCGGAATACACCTTAACACCGCCACCATCGACATCCCATACAGTATAGCCATGGTCAGGCAAATAGTGAATATCGGCGGGGTTTTTTGCTTGGACAAATTCAAAATCAACGGCGCCAACAGGTTTAACATTAGTGGCTGCAGTGGGCTCAAAATCGTCGGTGGTGCGAGGCTTGCAGCCCCTCAAACCAGGTAATGAGAAGCAAAGAGACATAAACTTGGAAAAACGCATGCTGGGTGATAGATGGAATAGAATGACAGGAATGCGAAAGGGAGTGGAGAAAGTGATGTGCTGGGCTGGAGTTCCAAGAAAGACCAGGAACGGCAGAGATATTTATCATTATGTGTAGATTTTACTGCTTCACAGAAATCTAATAGTTTTCATCCGCTTACTATGCTATGTAACTTGTAAAAGAGAAACCTTCAGCTTTGACTCAAAGTCTGTTTAGCCCGCGGACGAATGAACAAAAATGAAGCCAAAGTTTATGAAGCACCAACTACTGATCCATGCTCACCAAAAGCAACTTTCATGCAGGGGAGAGGAAGAGAGAGGTCAGATGTACGGTACAAGCGGGCTTAAGCTGTAGGCAAGCAAATTCCAGCGAGCCTAGCACATAGAGGAATAAGATTCCGTGAATGCTAATCTAAGCATTGTCGTTAATTTTGCTACATACTGATGGGTGCTTTGGCAGTGTCGGATATGATGGAATTTACTTTTTTTTATTTTAATACGAGCCCGGGATATAGCAAGCCTAGTGATTCCAGTAGACGTTAAATGTATTAAAATCAAATTTATAGTAAGCCTACGCCTGGTCAAAAGTTAATAAAGAATAACGCGCAGCGCTTAGGACACGAGCTCGAGCAACGTATGCAGCATATGGCTATGTATCTTTGGGAAACATGATCCAGCTCCCGTTGGCAGGTTCTGGATTACGTGCTAAGAAATTCGACGGGCAATATCTGTATAGCAATAATAACAAACACGTTGTTATTAAATAAACAGGTGTAACTGAAGAGCAGCCGCGGAATGTAGACAAAGGCCTGCCATCGGTAAAGAGTATTTCCGTTATATAACAAACACGGGGAAGATCACACAAGGGCTGCAGGTGCCAGTACAAGGGGTGGTGGTGCAGGTTGCTTTGTAAAGCTGTTGGATGAAAAGCACTTAATGAGAGCAGACGACCGCAGACAAACTGGCACTCGTGAAAGAGCCGATTTTGCAGTATGTTCACCTAGTTTTGGTCTTGAGAAAAACAACGCCATTTGGCTACCAGACGCGTCTTGAAGGTGAACGAAATCGACATCCTAGAGTACTACTGCCTGAACAAAGCCGAGTCCTTGGCATACGCTCGCCCCAGCTTCCCAGTACAAAGTTCCCAGCCAGGGCTGTCAAAAAAGCAACACCGGCATTACAGGAGTTTGCTATTTTGGAAACTACAGGGATAATGAATTTCCCAATACCTACCTAGGGGCCCATGCATGGCCAACTCATGCCCATGTGCTACAAGGTTTTGGCTGGACTTTTTATTGCCTGACATATTCAGATACCCAGCATATCCTTAGAACCATAGTTCTTTTGGGAGCCGGCGTGGGCACAGATCCGATGTGCATAGTAAGGATTGTTCTAGGAAATTCAGCATGTGACCCTTTTGTACGTATAGAGTTTCCGGATACTTTATATACATGAAAACCAGCTTTTACCATACCTGTGTTGTGGCTGTGCTGTTCATGTTCACTGACCACAGCTGATGTTCCTGGTGTAACACATGTACATGTATCGTGTAATCAATATGCCACTGTTAGTATTGGCGCTTACTTTACACGCATAAACAGTCACTATGCCGCTATTGTTTTGCGACATTGAAGAATCGATTGTCCCCTGATTGATTCGTCAGGTCACAGCAATGACCCGGATCAGACCTTGGATGGGCTGCGGATAAGAATTGGTATACTGTAGGGCCGACTGCAAGTTTTGGGGCACAAGCTTGAGGATATTCTACATCTACGAAATAGAAAGCAAGAGATTAAACAATGCGAGCGCATAGACATTATATTATGTTATTATACGTGTATCTACTGTTGCTTTGCGGAAACGCGACCGGGTGAGCCCGCTTTGTTAGTTGGTTCTATTTCACCTGTACCTACTGTTATTTCGCAGGAATACGACGGCATTTTCCGGACGGAAACTGTTGGTTGATGCCATCTTCCAGCAACCTCCAGACGGTCAGCAATTGCAGGTTTGCTTAGACTTCAAGTCTCTCCTATGACTTTTTAGGGTCCGGCTCTCAGGCCAGGAGAGCTCTCAATTAAGCATAGCCCTAGGGCGTGCTTGCAGGTTTTCAGGATTGGGTGCCTGGTGTTTTAGGTCTGCGATGACCACGTGTAAACTAGTGTAAAAGGCCGCCGGCTTTCGGCACGGGGGATAGACCCCGGCGGAGTACAGCGGTTTTGTCCTTCCGTATGCATGGCTGTTGACGCAAAGTGTTCCTTCCGATACCGCAAATTTAACATTATCTCTCCCCTTCTCTGATCCCTCCTCCGCCTCGCTTCCCCTCATCTTCCTCGTCCCCTTCTGCGTCGTTTGTCGTTCTGTCCCTAGAATGGCTGCGTCATCCTAGGCTGGTCTTGTCTCGTTCGATCCCCAACAGTGTGTGGCGGCAGCGAGCTGCCTCTTCGTGCCTCTTCGACGGGGGGTAGCCTCCGTAGTGTCTGGAGCGTTCAGTTCGGGCTCTAGATTTGTCTCTCCTGGATAAACCTCCGGCTACGGCTTATTACGTTGGCGACGTGGCATGTCGCTCTTGTATTTTTTAGTAGCTTGTCCGCGAACCGTTGGCTCCATAGTCTCGGCAGTGCTTTGCAGGTCCGCCAGTGGCCTCGTTCATTGGGCTGGTTTCAGGCCTTGCATCCAAGCGGGCAAATGTGTCCCCATCGCTCGTGGTACTTGTCAAAGTCCCCATCGCCTGTTCTGGCGGTGAGTATGTGGCCCAGCTCTAACCTTGAAAGCCCCTTGTATCGAGAGGCACGAAAGGGGGGTTCAGTGTGAACACCGGTTCCCAAAGGACGATATTCTTTTGGGTGCTTCCACCACCCCTCGTAGTCGAGACGCAACTGGTCTCTCCTACATCTTTGTGCCCCCGCTAGGCTGAGGCGGTGTTCCTTTGTCTGTTCCTGACATCCTAGCTTAGCCTGTGTGTCTGCCAGCTGGTTGCCTTCAATGACCATGTGTCCTGGAACCCATAACACTCCGGCGAGCCTTCCGGGTCTTTTGTCTACCAGGCTTTTAAGAGTCCTCACGTCTTGTCTATTGCTTCCTGCTTCAACCTGAGCGCATTGTATTGTATTGTGCTATTTTACGTCTACCTACTGTTATTTCGCAGCAATACGACGGCCAACCTGAGCGCATTATTGTTATTGTATTATTTTACGTCTACCTACTGTTATTTCACAGCAATACGACGGCAGCCTGAGCGCAGATAGTCAAGTATAGAATAAATATAGCAATAACAAAACGAAAAAAAAAAAAACTCACTATCAATCACGGCTTAATAGTCTAGTTGGTTAGGACGTCGGATTCTGATTCCGTAAGCCCAGGTTCGAATCCTGGTTAGGCCTAGGCAGCTCCGTAGCTTCACTTTTTACCTACAGCAGGAGGATATATATGTGTATCAGCACTAGCTCAAATCTAAGGATTTTCTGAATAGAAGGGGAGTCCTTCGATCAGCTGGGTTCACCAAGCTTTTGCTACCAAAATGCGAAAGTGATGTGGCGTGTTGCTTTGACTCAAGTTAGCATCCACGTAGCGACATTCTTTTTGGTCGGGTCCGTCCACACTGCATTATATAGAAGAAAAGCATGCTACACCAGGTAACCAATCCTGAAACCACACCCGGCAGTGAAGCCCTTGGGCAACGTCCAACGGAGAAAGCTCCTGGCCACAGGGCCGAACCCTGAAAAGTCAGAGGAGTTCTTCGAAGAAGACGTACACCTGCAACTGCTGACTGCCCGGGAGAGGAATAAGGGGAAGGGGACGACATCCTTCTATCCTCTTCCGTCCAGAACATGCTGTCGTATTTTCTTTATGCTATTTAACGTCTACCTACTGATTTTCCACAGCAATAAGACGACATATTCCAGACGAGAGCACCTCCCGGGCGGTCAGAAGTGACAGGAACACATAGATATCGAGCATCTCCTATGACTTTTGAGGGTCCGGCGATATAGCCAGGAGGATCTCAATCTAGCGTGGCCCGAGGACGTACCTGTCGGGTTCCACGATTGGTTACCTGGTGTAACCGTCGTATTGCTGTGGAAAATCAGTAGGTAGACGTTAAATAGCACAAAAAAAAAGAAGAAGTGCATGCTATCTCAACGAGGTCCAATAATAAGGCTTCGGAATGGTAGATATACAAGCTGAAGGCAAAAATATATGCTCACTACCAGGGTCGAACTGGCGACCTTCGCATTACTTGATATTCGGTGATTGAATATTAGTACGACGCTCTAACCAACTGAGCTAAGCGAGCGACGATCTTGGCTAATCTGTCTTAGTCCGGTCGGAGCGGAGCTCAAAAATGGAACCGGATTTTGGTGAGCTCCATTTCCTAGACAAAGGCAGTCCAGAATGACACAACCAACTCCGTGACAGAATGACCAACAACCGTGAAGGGGACGAAGAGGATAAGGAAGAGCGGGACGGAAGGGCGGGGAGAATGGGGGAGGCTTGGAGGATGCTTTTGCAGGATCGGCAGGAGATGTCGAGGAGGGCTTCACGTGAGGATGCCGGGAAAGCCCTACTACCGGCCACCAGCAAAAGGGGAAAAAAACTACATAGATACCATGCGGCAACAGCCACGCATACGAAAGGACAACACCGCTGTACTCCGCCGGGGCCCACCCCCCGTGCCGAAAGCCGGCGGCCTTTTAGACTAGTTCACACGCAGTCGTCGCAGACCAAAAACACCAGGTAACCAATCGTGGAACCCGACAGGCACGTCCTCGGGCCACGCTAGATGGAGAGCCTCCTTGCTATATCGCCGGATCCTCAAAAGTCATAGGAGATGCGCGACATCTATGCGTTCTCGTCACTGCTGACCGCCCGGGAGGTGCTCCCATCTGGAACATGCCGTCGTATTGCTGTGAAAACCTAGTAGGTAGACGTTAAATAACACAAACAAACAATCAAATAAACAAATAAACAAATAAACAAACAAAGGCGGAGGTCGTCGGGTCCCAGGTCACTGTGAAGTCCCGGGCAACGAAGCAGTCAATCAGCTAGCCAAAGCAGGTCGCAAGAGCGAAAACCTTCTGGTTCCAGAGGCGACAATGTCACTGACAGCGGCAAGGAGATAGAGGAACGAAGCCTTGAAAGCAGACTTCCACCACTGGATAAAAGACAACTACCCGAAGATCAAACATCGGCGCAGCACTGAACCAACCGAAGCCTTACGTCATCGGTTGGATGAAGGGGCTACATAGGGGTACAGTAGCCCAAATTCTAGCAGCACGCTCGGGACACGGCGACTTCGAAGAGTATTACGTTTGGCTCAAACACGCAAACGCAGAATTACGATGCCCAGTCCCAGGTGGTGATCAGCCCCAAACCTTCAGCCACCCGTGGGAATGCCGTGGTAATGAGAGGAGACTACCCATGAGATTTGTGTGTATGCTCTTTGCAGGAGACAAGGGCTGCAAGAAGTATTTGGCAGAGAATCTGGACACTAAGTGGAGGGTATTTCGCGTTGGTACGTGAAAGGAGATGTTACGGCGGGAGGTGGGCTTTTCTTGGGGGTGGAAGTGCCGAGCTACTATGTGCTTTATTTTCTTTGTTTCTATTCTTTTCTTTGTCTTGTTCAACGTTTTGTTCACTTGTTTTGCCTGTTTACTTGTTAGGTTTCTGTTCCTTTCTTTCTTTTCTTTTTTCTTTCAAGATATTACAAAAGGAACTAAAAGATGTAGGCGTCTACATCAACTTTGGAATAGTCAAACATATCAGTGGAAACGGAGAGAATCTACAATCAAAGATATGCTTTCTATTCTTACTGCATAGCAAGAGGGGAAGCCGTCTTTCTCTCGGAACTCCAATTGACCAAAGCTCATGGGATTTCTAACAGGCAGCCAGGCAGAGTATTAATTCTTTTGAACCGACAGAGAACGTCAATTCTTCAGCCCAAAGGAGCCGATGCCATAAAGTCTAGTTGCACCGTTGAAAAGCCGTACGCCCAAGGCAGATTTCAAAAGTCAAATTGGGGGCCACTGGTGAGAACAAGCTTGGACATCCTGCCTGGACCTTTAAGGCCACTCACTATGCTTTATACTAGGTTATAACACTATTCTTTATAATTCCAGATGTCTACGAGTGTTGTGATGAGTGGCAGGAGATATCATGCAGTGAGGCAATGATTGGTTGTCCGGCGTTTAACCATGGAGACTGACTGAGAGTTAAACATGTAAGTAGAGCGTTATAGGGTTGTGAGAAAGTCTTTTTGTCTCAAATGTTGTAGTGACCAGACCGTAAGCAAAAAGCTGCGTTTCTTTGTAGTCTATATTGGCAAGAAAAAGAGAAATACGTAGGTATGTGGATGAATACTCAGTCAGATAGTTTTCCTTGCATGACCATTTATTGTTGAATTTTTGAGGTTTTTATATTGAGACATTCCATTTGCACACCGTTCTTCAGTCCTATCAATCAAATGTCACCTGTTTTCTTGAGAGTAGAACTGAATCTGAGCAGAAACACTGGATCATAATGACAATCATAATAACACACCCCAGCCCCAGTGTACCTTCTGATAATCATTGACTTGTTGCCGGTCCCGTACGCGATATTCTGGAAGAGTCAGGGTTAGATCTCAAGCTGTGAACAAAGACAATGGCTCTGCAATTCCCCTATCTCGTTCGAAGAGTCTTGAAACCAACTAATACAGGCTCACTATACCTGCGTCAAAGTGAAGACTAAACCGTCTGTTCAACAGAGCCATAAGTCATGTGTTCTGAGTGATCTGCCAGTGTGCTGTTATTGACAGTCACTATAAAACTGGTGCATTTCCTCCCTTTTATTTTTTTGATTCTCCTAGTAGCTGAAAGTCTAGAGGCAGTTTAACTAAGTACATTCCATGGCTTGTATGTACAATACCCGGAAGTTCAACATGCCACTATATACTGGCACTATAGTGATCAGTACCAAGCAAACTATGCCACTCTTCTATAGCTTTGTCAACAACAAGAAGAGATATACAGCTGTCGTATAACTTGTATTCAAGAAGCACATCCAAAAGAAATATAGCAGCCAAGTGTAGTGATAACGATAACAGATAGTGAGGATGCTCTGAAACTAGCACTTCGCAGCCATATGCCATCTATTATGCGACAGCTCTGCATTTTCCATCTCGATTCGAATATCGCCCTCCATATAAAGACCAAGCGGAGAAATCCACTATAGCAACCTAACGATACTCTCACAATTACTATTGATTCAGAAGATCAAATATAGACGCCAAATCGTCAGATACTGACTATGCCGCCATGTCTTGCCAGAGAAACATCACATTCATGGCAAGGCTTGAGTGTCTTGCAGATATATTATTGCGGGCTTTGGCTTATTCTTGACTTTATCGAGACGTCAGCATACATTTTTAGAAATATCTCGGTTACAAGGGTCTGTGGCTATGTTTTCGGGTACGTCCAATCTACTACATTCAAGCCAAAGACCTACTACTGCTTGTCTTCTTTTTAACCTCTTTTTGAGGGCAATAAGTACATTCGACGGTAGTCATATACTGTTATAAGATGTTTACTTCATTACTCGTTGTTGCTGATATTGGGCTTCAGTCTTCGGCCCACATCCCTTTCCCATGGTGGAAAATTCTAGACAACGAAAGGTCTATCGAAAGGGACTCGTATACAAACGATAAGGCCAGCCGCGTATCAGATAAAAGACCCCTCAACGAAATCTACGCGAGCATCTTGGGCGGACTATGTGGTAGAACAAAGAAAGCGAAAACCTTCTAGTCAACCTTCGCTGCAACTAGAGCGCTATCTAGATGGCGTCCTTCACTATCTTCTTGGTTTTAGACAAATGCTTTGTAATAACTCTCAGCTCAGCACCAATCTTCTTTGTAGATTCCGGGGAATCCTTGACAAAGTCCGACAGATCCTTAGCAAAGCTCTTGGCAGAGTCCATCAAGGGCCGCATCAACTCCGGCATCTCACTGCTGGCACGTTCCCACTCAGAAAATATGCGCATTGGGGTCTGCGCTTGACGGCCCCTTTTCTTTGGCGAATCCTTCCTTTTGGCCGCCCGAGTACTAATGAGGCAGTGTGGCGTTGCCTTTTCTGCTGCTTCTGAGATTTGACTTTTGGAACTACTGGCTATTGGTTTCTCGGTAGCTTTTGATGGGTCGTTTATGGGTGTAAATACGGCTGGCCGGCGGGGTGAACGACGAACCGCTGCAAGGGTAGTTGACAATACTTCCACGGGCGTTTTCCTAGGAGTTAGCGGGGGAGCCATTGGAATGTCTTGGGGCTCAAGAGACTGTGTCATTGTTGATTGTCGTGGGATCATCGCCGGGGTTGTAGAAGCACGGGAGGCCTTGAAATGAGGGGGTGCGGGGCCCATTTCTTTAGTTACGGCCATCGAAGCAGAGCAAGGTGGCTGTCTATAGTTTTCGCTCATGTTAAAATCCTTGGAAGTACCGCACGTTTTTTGAGCCTCATCGTGGAGCTTCCTCTTCGTAGGCCAAAGAGATCTCTCTTCAAGCACGTCTTGCTCCTCAATGGACGGCATGATAATCGATGATTCTCGATTAAATCTAGGGGCCTCGGAGACAGGCGTCTGGCTGAAAAAACGACTCGATCTTTCATTCTCCTCGTCTTCAACACTATCCTGCGGTAACTCCGGGGCATCAAGGAAGCTAAAGTCTACACGGCCATCATCACTTATGTTGTAAGAAGAGTCATATGAGCTTTTCCGCCCTCGGTTGGTCATCAGTCCATCATTACAAGAGTCGGTCGTCCTTCCTCGGGATAGCCTAGGAGAGAGAGAAGTCTCCAGACCAAAGTCAAAGCGACTGGGCAAGCTTTTTTCAGAAGTCCAGTTTGATGTGAAAACCTTCTTTGATGTAACGCAGCCATCTGTTAGCATATCTCGAGGGGAAGTGCTTTTCATGTCAATGGCCTTTTCATCAGGCACGTGACAGTCTGGAAGAGTCTGAGAATCTTGAAAAATAAGGCTAGGGGCAGCATCAGCATCAGTGGCCGAGCCATTTGCTTGAAAAGCTGAGCTATGGCAAGCTGGCGGTCGAGGTGAGCCAGACAGATGTTGTGTCTCAGCTCTGTTTGACTTGGAAAATATGCTGCGATGTAGAGGTGTAGGTACTGGAGATACATTGGGGCCTGAACGCTGCTTATGGCTATCTAGCAGAGCTCCCTTGGTACATGGCGTTTCACTGCCTGTCGTAGCTGACTGGGAAGACGCACGATGTTGACTAAGAAAGGATGCAAATTCATTGGAGACTGGCTGTACACTCATCTTTGCTTTCTCCATCAGGGCTGGTTGCATGAAGAGATGCTGTGATCCATGATTATGGACTCGCACTGCCCCATTTCTAAGCCCATCCACCTCAGTTGGCTGGAAACCCGGATGCTGAGCCTTATGGTGTGGTGGAAATACATCATGGAGTAGATGTGCGTCTTGCGTCACTGATTGCTGGAAGCATAAAGCTTTAGGATCCTGTCCTTGAAGAGTTCCATTACTGGCCTGCTGCATAACAGTTGACTGAGCAGTCATCGACTGTAATCTGTGGTCTAGCAAGATCTTGTTGGTGGTGAATGCTTGCACATCAGTTGAAAGAGGAGATGGAACTGGTGCTTCATTCATCAATGAAGGCTGATCAAGGGACTTGGGCATCTTTTCCGACATCATCTGCTCATCGAGCGAGCGCGGTAGAGGCCCCGAATCCTGAACTAACGGATTCCGAAAGGCATAATTCGGCCGCCCAATTCTAGTGTGACTCATTTGCACCATATACTGGTTGAATCGGTGTTTTAACTGGTGTGGTGGAGAGGGTATTGCCGTGACATCAAGATGCGTGGGCGAGCATAGTGAGTACATGTACGGTATAGCAGGCTTTTTCTCATGAGGTTTATGTACTTGGCGATCTATCAGATTTTGGAGCACATGAGATTGGTGATCC
This sequence comes from Ceratocystis variospora, assembly GCA_038407165.1. Classification (NCBI taxonomy): domain Eukaryota; kingdom Fungi; phylum Ascomycota; class Sordariomycetes; order Microascales; family Ceratocystidaceae; genus Ceratocystis; species Ceratocystis variospora. The sequence goes on from JAXHKN010000021.1 coordinate 12,905, forward strand.
CCGGAGCCGTGAAAACTCCGAAATATCGGTACATCTAGGCTGGAGGTGGGAGAAGACAGATCGAAGATAGCTGCCACTGAGTTTCTGGATACCGCGTTTTGCGTCCGCTCTGTGTCCAAAGCTTCGTGTGTGTTGATGCAATCAGGGCTTGTAAGAGGCCCTACGGAACAATCATGTCCATCATTTTGAATATCATTCCGGGTAAACAAGGGAGTTGAATACCGGGAACTTGCAGAGGCGTCCTCCAGGCATTCTAAGGATATTTGGAGAGGCTTTTTGGGCGCAGGGTTTGAGCTTGCTAGCATGGCACCAACAGAGGAATCCGGGGCCACAATCGATGTCGAACGCGGGATGTCTATATCCATAAATCGTGGCTGCGATGAGAGGGACGAACAGTCTACATGAAAACCTAGTTAGAAAAGTCTCTATGCAAGACGCTAGACTACAAACACAAAGAGACATACCGGGCGAGATCGGAAGGCTCTGTGGCAGATGATAAAGCATGGAGGGTTCTCGAGACTCACCATCTTTTATATCATGGCTATAGCTGTGACCATGTGTTGGTTCCACGGCGGAGGCTCGTGTAGAGCCAGATTTATCGACACGGCCTTCAACCTTGGCAGGGCTCTCCGAGGGCTTTTCTGTGTACTCTTCACCTCTAGGACTGCCTCTCCTAGCATCGAATCTTTTTAGGTCATATTGAGTCCCGTCTTGTTCTAAGGCACTCATATCTGTCTCAGCCATACCACTACCCATGTCTTCCCGGGTCTGTGCAGGTCCAGACATAGCCTCATTTTGCAGCCGGGCCTCTTTTCCCGCTTGAGAGCGCGCAAGAACGGCCTCTTTCACGCGAATCTCCTCGGCAACTGCAGCTTGAAAGATTGTTTTTGCCTCAGCCAAGTTTTTTTCAGCGTCTGCGTTTTGCTGTTTGACACTTTTCTCATATTCCTCGGCCGAACGCACATCTCTGCGAGCAAGAATATCAGCGGCTGATTCCTGATATCGCGCATTTTTGGCATGCTCGATTCCGAGAAGAGCGGCCTTTCTAGCTGCTAGTGCCGCTGTGGTTGCCTCACCCAAGGCTCGTCGGGCCTTAGTAACCGCAATAGCCGCAGCGACCTCTTCTGGACTAGCTTTGGCCAGGTTAGAGCACACAGCAGAAGGTCGCGCTTTCCTACGGGCTCGTTTCGTCTCTCTTTTGCGATTGTTGTTGAACGAGGATGTAGACTTGCCATTAGCCGGAAGCTCAGTCTTTCTGGTCTTTCCTGCAGAGACGGGCCGTTGTGGCGCACATACAATATCATGCCGGCTTTGGGATATTAGAGCATCGTAAACTCCTCCACGTCGGTTGTCCTTTGCAAGGCTGGCATCTTTAGAAAACAGTTAGAATTCGAGGCACGTAAGCCAGGAGATAAGGGGCCGGAGCGCCATATTTTGCGGTGATTACGAAACTTCTCACCTCTGAGCCGCTTTCGAGCTCGCTTATTGGGCTTCTCGGACGTGGAATCTTGAAGACTAGTCTGGCTTTGAGAAATCGCATTGCCGGCAGATTGTGCCGCTAGAGGTGCGGCTTTTACAAATCTGTTAGAGTCCATAGTAGCGAGTCAGAGAGCAGTGGTAGTTCAGGGACTTACAAGACTGAGAAAACTTGCGTTTTCTAGAGTTGCATCCTATAGCGCGTTGGGTGAATTACTATGCGTGTCTACGACGTGGAAACCATGGCCCATTCCTAAGCTTACCCTTGGATTTGCTCTTCTTGTACTTGCCGTTCTTTGTAGCTTTTGAAGCTGCTAGACCTTGTTCTTTAGCTGATACTAGGTGCTTGGAGGACGACTGGGCACCAACACCAGCTTCCTGGAGCAACTTGCACTCGGCAAACGTAAAGTATCCATCTGTTTGGTTGTCCACGGGCTTACTCCACACGTTGTTGTACATTTCCGTGACATATGGACGATGCTTTCTCATGTGCTGTTGCATGTGCTGACAAAATCTACCGGGGCCATGTTTTGACATTCTAAAATGGCAAGTTAAGTCAGTCAAAGAGAGCGCACCATCCATGGCAGTTTACACGCACTTATCGCAAGGGCAGGGCACGGCGGTTGTGTAGGGCCCTAGAATCAAAGCCGTTTGAAAGGATGTCAGGAGCTCTAGAATCTGATATAGACATGTCAGTATTGGCTTTCGCACGATATCCATCATGTCTCTCATGACTCAAGTCATCAATCACCTTTGGCGGCACCTTTGAGATGGACGGGCGTATGCGGCATCTCAGTTGCATGCGAATTTTGTCTGCTTGTGCCAGAGGGCGTACGACATCTGCTCCATTGAGATAGAGGAACAAAAAATATATGTTATCCCATGGTTGGAAATTTCCGTCCTTGAATCTGTTTGCCCAAGGCTGGTCTAGCAGAGCTGAAGAATGTGTAAGGCGCTTTTGAGCGGATGCCAAAGACATCAGCAGATGATGGTACGGGTGGCGGACTTCGAGATTAGACTCTGCGTCCATTTCGTTATGGTCATAGGGAACTTCATCGTCCCAGATTGAGGTTGGCGGGTCGGCACGCAGGAATACAATGAGGTTTTCTGCCATTTCAACCCTCAAGGCAACTTCTTCGGGAGCCAGATTAGCATTGCCAGAGATAAGGAAGCCCAATTCAGGCTCCAGAAAGTCCAGACTCAGGCCGAGATCAAAGGGTGCCCACGAGAAGATAGTACGGGGATCTAGCCGGTTGTATTCCATTGCAAACAGGACCTGTGGGTGGCCAGTCGATGTCAAGCCACAGCACCAAAAGTGCCGCGGGCACTGGACGTGGTGGTTTGTGTTTCGACACGAGTGGTACGAATCACAAGGCTTGGCACACTCAGGGTCGCCACAGGGGCCCAAGGACGCCAGAAGCATACACATGATGTTCCATGTCAAGAACGGAGAGTCGAGGTTCGACAGCTCATGGATGAGCTCCTCGGGCCTCAAGTTGTAGCAGCGCGTTTTCCAAGGCGGTAGACCGGAAGGAAAGCAAAACAGAGCACCCTCATACAAAATTCTTGCTCCGTCTTCGGTACCTGATGATAGCTGATGCAACACGGAGGCGGTGCCAGTGCCGGCCATATTCACAGACTCTGTATCGATTGTCCGATTAGCAACGAATCTCTTTATCACGGCCTGGCGTTGTTCTTGGAATTGCGAGATTCGTAGGGGGCGCTTGTTCTCGTGGACCTCGTTGTTGGCAATTTGGATGTTCTGTGATTCCAGTTCGCACTCAAAGGCCGACCGCAAGAAGGGATAGGTGTCTTCCTGTCTCGCCATGGCTTTGACAAGAGCGGCGCCAAGGAAGGCTTAAGTTTTTTCTATTAGCAAAAGGCCACATGTAAATAGGCGATCTGTAGATGCGTACCGTACCGGATGTGCTTGGCCCGTGGGTGTTGGTAAACGAGTCGAAGGGAAGAAAACACTTTGTACCAGCAAGGAATCGGACGCCTTTTTAACCTTCCGATTGTATGCTTGGTTGCTTGGCGGGCTTTTCCCGTTACTGTTACAGCCACATAGCAACCAGCCAAGGTCCTATACAATAGCCATAGGTTCCCAGCCTTCTAAGGATGTATGCAGCTGCTCAGCAACCGAGCCACTCGATATCACATAAAGCATAGCTTTAGCTACACCGGCACGTTTCATGATATTTTGCTTGTACCTTGGCAAGGGTTATTGGCCAAGGGGATACATTGGAATCCTGGATACCCCAAGGACCGTCTTTAATTGTGTGTGTTCAGCCCTGCCAGTTGCGCAGCTGTTCATTTCCCATGTGATGGTTCTAGTCCTATTCTAATCAACCTAGTCAGCACAACACTCAGTTTCTATGCCTCCCGCTTCCCTTTCGGTCTCTCCTTTTTTCCCGTCTTATCCTTCGATCGGCCTTTTCCCCTCAAATCCTCGCCGTATACTTGTCGCAGCGTCTCCTCCGATCGCCCCTTCACAAAATTATAGTCGGCGACCTCCATAGCCCAGGACTTGAACTTTTCCAGGTCGAACTCCCTAATGTACTCAGCACTCTGCAATCTGTGGATTGCCTGGTCCACCCACATTAAGCATGTCTGTATGGATCCAGGACTGTCTTGGGATAGTGGGATAGTCTCGAGCATGTTGTAGATGGTGATCTCGTCGACACCTTTAGGCACATGGCCAACAACAGCGTATGCTACAAGGCGCGGACTGTGAGCCAGCATGAAATGGCTTCTAACCTCAAACACCCATTCCATGGTATCCAAATGTTTGCAGGTAGCTGCGTCGACTTTCCTCTGGTTCTTTGCATGGTATAGATTCCCGTTGCAAGTCCAGTCGTACGGAGTGTTGACCATGATGCCCCAATGATACGCAGCGTCGCCATACTCGTGGCGAAACTCTGGATTAGAAATTTGATCGCGATGTTGAAGCACAATGGCGATTTCAAGTTGAGGGGTTTCTGGACTGAAAGGCTCTCATGTATATGTTAGCGAGGTCGGTGTTCATGGTCGACGATAAAATGCTAATGCTCACAGCTTCTTTTCCATAGCTCACGCTTTTTGCATACAGAGCACGAGTGGTAGGATAGTTGCAGGCAGCTGTGCTGTAGATGGCGAACTCGATCGGCTTGATAGTTGAAAGCGGAGTCCACCGGTGTTCGTGTACTCGACAAGAAGGAACACTGAACGATGCATGGCAGTATTTATAGCCAACCAGGAATGTCCAAACGCAGCTTAGGAGTGTTCAAGAGCCGGCAGGCTTTAATCTAGATACCCATGTGTAACAACCCAAGTCTCGTAATATCTTGTAGCATCGATAGCAGGATAGGGTTCGAGGCATACGTGTCGAAAGTACTATGCATCAGCAAGGTGCCCTGTTGTATGTAGGTCTTGTGTAACAGCCACAAGCAGGCTGCCGGCAAAAGAGCCTAGGGAAATGGGGGTGAGCTTGGTCATATAGAACGAAAAGACAGCACTCGCTCTGCTACTTGCCCCTCTTAGACGCCGAAGAAAGGGAGGCTTACAAGAGTCTTTTTTTCGTCCAGGCACAGGGCTAGGGCACAACCTCAGCCTGCCCTGCTGCCCTATCAGCGCGCTCCATGTCTCATGACTTGTGTTCCAGGCCAATCAACATCTGACTCTCGGCCCGGGCTTCGTAACGAGTAGTACGGTCCTCGGTTACGCAGAGGAGCCGTAAACTCTGTCATTGACACGACAAGGGCAACACATGTCTATGGAACTTTATGCTGCATGCTGTGCAGGCTCAACGTGTTGATTGACTATCATCAAAGAGGCTGGCCTCGTGATACCAAGTGTCATTGGATAACAGACGTATAGAGAGCCGATGTCTGTGCAGTAAGTCGTTTAGTGACCCTGATAAAGTGTCTGGTTGCGCTGCACTCTTAATATTAGGGTGGCTGGTAAGCGGAGCCTGAATCCATTATGAATGGACAGACAAGACTGCTAAATAGCAGCTAATACCTTGATAAACGGTGGAAGCCATGCATTTCAGCTAGCGATTGCACGAATTTGGGGTATGAAAGTACTGCGCATTCGTCCGTATCCCTAAAACGACATGCCCACTGCAGAAACACGTAGGCAGAAGTAGTAGCGTGCAAGTTCCAAAGTTCTTAAAATAAGTGCCTATACAATTGTATTACACCTCGGCAACTATGGTGCGGTAATCGCCCATTTCTGTATAAAGACAGATATGATAGGTTCCATGATAGCCGGTCACTTGTTCACAGACCCAGGTGTCCACCCGGATATGGGCTAGAATGGTTAGGAGACTAGCTTGATAGTCTTTACATATCACACCGCCACATCATGGCAGTAGTTAGAAATACCGAGGCATTTTCGCGAGCACCAGTAACGAGACTGGATGGTATGATCCAGCCTGCTTCGTGAAGATCTCAAGCAGGAAAGCCTTGTGTAACAATGAGACTGAGTTAATCATTGGGCAGACAGACCCTAACAATGCGGTATGTGACCTTTCCTGTTTTCCTACAGCGTATTCGGAAGTTTCATAGAGGCTCCGAGTTTGATGCTTTCCTAGTACGCGCCAATAATGCGTGGCCTTCCAGGTTTCGGGGGGAGATGACAGGCGGTTGTTCTCGTCCAGTATTCCTAGCCCTGAGATTCTCATGCGGAACTCGTGCCGATACTTGTACCACGTCATTTTGCAACTTTGCTTTGGAAATAGTGAAGCACGTTTGTCATCTCTTCCGTACGTCATTCCAACCAGCAGTCCCCATGGACCTCCGCGGGGCCAGTCGTACCATTGTGAATCATCCACTCAGTCAGCCAAGTCAATTGAAGTATTTTCATAGTAGAGTGGGCTTGGCATGCCCCGCCCCAACCATTGTATGATACACTCTACAGGTAAGCCTCCCAGACACGGCAAAAATCGAACGAGCGATATGGGAGATGCTGTTTAGGAAAACAGGCTACGACTCGCAGTCTTCCTTATGCTTGCGTCACTTGGCAGACAGCCTGCCCAGAAATATCTCTCTTACACAAAGCCCACGGTCATTAGTGGAAATTCTGAGAGTCAACATTCTCGAGGCGTGCTAAAACAACTCTTAGTCTTGCAAATAGTGCTGAATCAAAAGATGTTAGGATTCTCTAAGATCTCTAGTTTGGGTATAAACCCTTGTGAACTTCGTGGTGGGGCATTACAGCCACGTAGAAAACGATACCTGTGGCGCTCGTCTAAAGCGCCACACAGCACTTTAAGCTTAAATGGTGTTTTTCCATATATGTAGTTTCGCGCCTAGTAGCGCTCGCTCTATTCTACTGCTCGCACTACTCTCTCGCTATGTGTTGGGCCTTTTTCCCTCATGTCTCTGCTATTTTCAGCTTCGTATGGATATACAAACTCACCTCGTCGCTTACGTTCCACCAATGGACTAGCTGCTGTACTGCCGTCTCCCACCTGCTGCCAGCTGACATCCTCTCAGCGCTGATATGGAGACAGCACTTAATAATCTAGACTTGACTCTCGACGATTACATACAATGTGGCTGATGAAAATCCCATTCGGACAATGCAGATAATCATGTGCAATGCAAGTCAGATGACTTGATGGTTTATGTTATATCAGTCCCCTAGCCAGCAGACCTACTTTTCAAACTGGGAGGGTGGAAACACGCCACCATGTACAAAACCATCCTCATGAATGACGCACCGTTCCTATACCCCTAGCCCAGCGCTGTATGGCCTCACCTATATCCGTTTCATCTCTGTTCGTGATATTTTCTCAATCTCAATCTCATCGTTCTTTTACACAAGGTTTGAGACTAGGCAAGAGTAGATAATCAGTTCAGCTTCTTGACCAACTGCTCAATGGTCATCTTCGTCGCTCATACTAAAGCACAACTGGATCCGTCTGTCGCTATTGCTTTCTCTGCCAATTTCGAAAGAGTCCATACGCAGCCCGCTCCTCTCCTCAAGTTCCGTACAAATGTCAACAGCATCTGACTCGAACAAGGTTCTACGTAAAGCCTTTCATAAGTGCTCGCAGAGTTTCTGGCCCCTTTCATAGAGGTTTTGGGGATATTGTAGTTTGCTTCTAGTCCAGAGTCATGGCCGAATTGCTCAAAGACATAGTCCCAAATGCTGACGTCAGACTCTTGGCTAACGTCGTAGTACTTGATTCGTTGGAGCTGTCCTGCACTGAGACCACACTCATGTTCCCAGATGCTAAGCAGCGCTTCACAAGAGTCAAAAGTACCATCATCATTGAGCATTTGCGAAACTAAAATCTATCCGTCGTCCGCAGAAACGTCGACTTTTGCAAAGACTCGCCATGGCCTTTTTCTTTCCTCCAACCATCTTCCGGTGCGGAGAAGTGAAGGCCAAGAGTACTGGCATCGGGAACTACTGTATCTGCCGCAATGAGTGTGGATAATATAGCACTCTGCACGTTCAAGCAAGAATACATTAACAACTATCGCATTGCAAAGTTTGACCTAACAATTTCGAGATTAGGCTGCATAGTCAGAAGGGGCCATCTTGAAATTAAATATGACATCTCATAGATGCTCAGGCTATACAAAGCATTCACTGTGTGAAAGATACACTATCATCATGGGTCCGGCAAACTAGTTCTGCTCTGTTTAATCATGACGCGAGACGGTTGCTTGTATATCCACAAACCCCTCAATTCCTCCGCTAATACCAACCTTGTAGATGCGCCACCTGTGCCATACTTACCCTCCTTATCTACCTCATGGCAGGTATGCATTTCACTGCTCTTTTCTACCCGGTCGCTATTTGGGGAGATGAGACTAATGAAATACTTTGACTTGCGCCTGGCACCTTGCACCTGAAGTGTCTGTAGCCATAGCTTCACAAAGGCCATGGTGTCATCGCGCCCTTATTTCCGTAGACAAGGCTTCGGGGCCTTATGTTCTGAAGGCCAATGCCATTGGGATGGGCAGGCTGTACATGGCAGGATGTTCTCATGACATTGCTGGAAAGGCACCGTTCGTTCTGACGAACCGGTAGGTATTGAATACAAGCGCCGGTAAACCTGACTGACTGACAGAACAGGAACCGGACTCTAAACGTCTCGACGTCTATCTCCTTCTGATGTATTTCACTTTCAAAGGGATACTAGGCCATAGCTTCCTCGGCCTCTATTGTTCCCCTAAATTTTTATACTGTTTCTTGATAATTGAACTTGGACAATACCAATACAACATCCTCGGATTTCACAGAGGGCCTTGATTCACTCTGCATGATAACCACAAGCCATCCCGAAGCGACAACTAAAACTTGGCCTAAGATAGTCGATACCAAAAGACTAGAAGCAGACAGTCTACTTGGTGATGAAAAGGAAGCGTTCCCATTGCAAGCCCTGCTAGCTTCACGTTGTGTATGGTGGCACCTTGAAAGAAACCGACTTATCACTGACGAACGGTCAGGCTGCCATATACATATAGCCTTAAACGAGGCTCAACGGAGGATTGATGCGGGCCGGCTTGTTGTTTCGCACTACCAAAGCCTCCATCATCTATTCAGTAATTTGTATGGGAAGAGCAGAATCAGAATGGTCAACATGCAGCACAGTGAGAGCCGGGAACTGTCAGTCGCGTATAGATTGAGGTTCATAGCATGTAGACAGGCGTCTTGGTGAAGTAAACGTGTCAGAGCATAGTAATATAGATATGATCACTTGACTGTGACCCATACGATCCAGGTATACAATCCCCTTAGCCCAAGCAGTCTTCAGAAGAAAAAGAAATAGGAGGAGGCCAGTCAGCTTACCGAACTCAGTCACAGGGCGCAGGCCCGGGCCACAGCAGGGTACATTATCTAGCAGCGAGACTGCGTCGGTGTAGGAAGTGCGGGCTTTGCAGAGAGTGTCTAAGATGTGACCGGGAAGAGCTACATTCAGCCCACCGGCAGTTTATGATGCCTGCATTGTATATTAGCATGATTTTTCATAACGGAAAATAAAACAGTTAAACCCTCAAGCCTTCTTACCATCAAGATGGCCTTACAGGGCTAGAGTGACTCGTTTAGTGCTAGTAGAAACAGTGCCGTCTAACAACCAGCCTTTGAATGTTTATAGACTATAGCAAAGACTTATCACACTCTCACCAAGTCTCCAGTTACCCTGGAAGAGATAGGATATGGCTTGTTCCAGGCACTCTAATGTCAGTACGATGTTCCTATATCATTATACAGAAGACATCTTCGGCCTCTAGCCAGCATGATAGAATCAAACACGAGATCAGCCATTTGACATACACAATTATCCCACCTAGCGTCTGTTTTTCTAAAACAATATACAGGATTCGCCTTGTAAATAGTAGCAATGTCCCTTGATCAAGTCCAGAAACTAGTTGAACTACAGCTAACGATAATAATTCTACGACTATGAAGGTAACTGCATTTGTGCGGTGATGTGACCTCCCAGTTTCTCGAGTCAATATCAAGACAAGACACCTCTTCTGCTTCTGTTACACCTATTCATAGACTGAAGCTCTCAACCTTCTGGGGAACGTCATGAACTCATTTGCGGGCAGCCCTCGTTATTATTTCAGAGCCTTACATCTAACTTAGTGTAATAATTACTTTTACGTGGGCATCGAATTATGCAATCCAATTTCGACTCTTGCTCGAGACCACTCTCAAATAATGAAAAACGCCGCATTGACAGGCTGTTCTCGGGCTCTTTGGGCTCGGATCGCTCGAAATCAAGGTATAGTTTGTTTCCCGTGCAAGGCTCATAAATGGAGACGTATAATGACTTGCTCCATTGTCAGCCTCCTTGAAACATTGGCCAGGGTAGTACTAACCATCTTTTTAGAATGAGGCTACTGTTACGAGATTATCAACCAAAACTCGGTATATATATACATGTATACTCTAGCAACAAAACTGCCTATGGTCATGTACGAAAGCAAGAGAATGCTGTCAGGCGTATATTCTATTTCCAGGACTCCGATGTTCGCACACTCTCGTGGGCTTATACAAGTCAGATTCGCGGTGTCAGTAGATGAACTGTGCTCGTATTTCAAATGCCAAGTTTTATTTGTATAGCCCCTACAAGGTTTCACGGTGGCATGTCAGCTTTTGTGCAGGGTCTTCAGCCACGGAATATGCCAGTTCTAGCTTTGGAGACATGGGGCTTGGATCTGGAGCGCCACGCAACATCACCTGTGTCTTCTATGTCTGTTTGGATCAGTAAAAGCCTGGCCAAAGACTACTCTACCCAGACTCTTTCATTTCCAGGTCCCAAACAATGTGCTTGATGCCATGTAGAGATGCAAACTATATAAACTGCCCCATGGCCGAGTCTCTACTCTACCCAATACCGACAAGACGTAGCAGTAAGATTCACGCGCAGCCATCTCTACGTTTTGGAAAATTGTGATTTTCTCTCAAACTATCCCCTCTGCTCGTCTGTCAGACAACAGCTCAAAACTTGTCTGCTAATACCAATTCACATAGAAATCTCATTCAGCCCTCAGAGGGCTAGAGCCGTCTATTGACCCAAAAGGTAACTAGCTACCTTAGGCCATGCTCCATAGTGCTTCATATAGGGGGGGGGGGATATAGGCTAGCTTGGTTGTTCTTTGTTGGTTTCGGAGTTAGGTAGCACGTCCGCAAAAGGGCACTAGGCACTAGCAGGCGTCTTGGCACACTGGGTCTGGGGCTTTTGTTGTCGTACCTGTATTGCGGTTAGGTAATGACATGGACATTCCGGCTTCCTCTTGTCAGCCCACTCCAGTCCTGTTTCTATTGTGCCAAGCCTCGTAAGCTTAATGCTATCCGTACCCGCATTGCTGCAAGATATTATTTCAACCAAAAGCCTACGCTTGATCCCTAAGCAGCAAGAAGTCAAGAAGCTCAACACGCAGTAAAGTAGGTCTGGGCCCAAGTGTACCATGTTAATTCTGGTCTTCAGATACGCAAAGCTGCTTATTGCCACTCGGCTCAAAAGCATGTTCCACCCGCCCCTCAGGGCAACAGATACCTTCATAAGCCGCTCTCATATGGCACACACGTCACAAAGCACAAGATTCAAGTCCAATATCCGAATTAATATTTTGAGAATCCCTTATTGCTGTCTGCAATCTAGAAACTCTTTGGGCATATTTTTCTCTCCGTGCCCCTAGTCTACCGATTCCCGGAGATGCTCCTGTATCTTCCCCGTTCGTATCCATAATTCGTGATTGTTCTCCGTTGTGTTAATGTCCTTCCGTCTGCTCTGTAGACTGGGGACTTGTCTACCACCCAGCATGACAGAGTGCCGCCACCCAAAACAGGCCTCAAAGCTAAGCTATCGTCGGCACATCAGTTGTAGTTAACACCAAAGTTCACTCTAATCCATCGTTCCTGTGCGTCAGTTCTGCCAATATCGAACGACTCAATGAAAAAGTTTCCCATCCCCTGAAACTGGGTGCATATCTTGAGGGCATCCTGTCCATATGATGTTGCGCGCAGATAAGCCCAGACTCCAGCATAAACAGAGGTTTCTCTGGGTATGTTTATCCCGGGAATAGCTTGGCCTGTGCTGACACCATAGCTGTAGTCAAACTCTTTGAAGGCTTTGTCAAGTAACCTGATATCAGCATCCCCAACAACATTGTCGTACTTGATATGTCTGAGTGTGTCAGGGGCGAGTTTGCTTTGATTTTCCCATATGCTCAGGATGGCTTCGTAGGAATCCAAAGTCTCTACCGGATTGTCTATTTGCAAAATCTCAATCGATTTGCCATCTTCAGAGAGGGAGATCTCGCTGAAAAAGCCGCCAGGGGTCCTGACTTGCGACAAGCCGTTTTCGGATACAGAGAATTCGAAGCCAAGGTCGCTGGCAGGAGAGATTGGTCTATCACCCGCCATCACTTGGGTGGAGAGGATGGCAGTCATGGAGACCAATTGCAAGAAAGTCGAAGGCCACATCGTAGAATGGTAAGCGTAGAAAATTAAATAAGTTAAGGTAGAATAAGAGACGTCGATAGACAGATGGGCGCAAAAGGAAGAAGGCAGATAGGAGTTGAGATTAGTAGTGAGAGCCTGGTGGTGAGAGAAGGCAACATTCAACAATACTCCTGCTGTCAGGACTGCATCGACTTTATAGAGAAACTGAGCCGTACGGAGTTAGTTAGGTAGCCTTTGTGTGTCCCGGTTGCTCTGACTCCCCGGCCTATTAAGCTAGCTACTGTAATAGGTATCAATATCAGGCTGCTAAGTCTAAACACTATCAGCCTAAGCCTACTTTGGGTAAAGAGAACGAAACCGCACCATCATGGGAAATTCAATAACAGTCCTAGTAAGTCCATACCAGGAGAGGAGAGTCAGGGGCCAGCCACCGACTTGGCAACAGCTTACTACCGTCATATATTAATCAGGTTGGCCTTACGTGATGCTTGCTCAATAGCCAGCAGGACAACACTTATAATCTGGCAAGTGATATGTCAGGTGGACACAGGCACTCGCGACTGAGATACTTATATGGGCATTTTTCTTTCTTTACGTGGTATCAATCACACAAGCGATTGCGCATATTTTTGCGCCCTGCAGCCAGAGCAAAGACTAGAACGGGGGGGGGGGGGATAGCGCTTTGCCTCAGGGGAAGCGGATTGATATGCCTAAAGAGAGATAGATGTTTATTAGCTAGTGCCCAGTTTACCCCTGATTCCATCCCCACTATAAACCGACGCTTAACTGCTATAACCTATAGCCGCATCCCTGGTCTTGTTAGTGGGAAACAAACATCCCTATGCACAATCCTTGATATATGTCACGCTATAAAGGATGTGTGCATGAAGGACAGACAGCCCGAACACAATGCGGACACAACTTATCGACATGGGACATCTTGTGCCCCCCCAAAAGATGCGCTCTCTATTCGTTTGTTTTCGATGCTGGCTTGACTGTTGAAGTTCTTGTTATCTTTTCCCTCTCCCCCATTATGCAAGCTCTGTCCATTCTATATTGCGGGAGACAGACATCCCTAGAGGCTAACCTTGTGACACCAAAGTTCAGCAACGACTCGAAGTGAGATAGGAGGAGAGGGATTCGAAAAATACCCGAACGGAAACAAATCATACCGTGTTCAGAGCATTATATGGGCGAATAAAGGGAAGCGCTATAGCGGCTTTGACCTGCATTGTATGGTACGGGTGGGAACACGCAGGTAGGGTTGCACCCATTTAGTACGTTGTTGAGCAATGGGAAGGAGGTGGGATTTCCATCCATCGGTTGTGAGACGCCATCATCATGCTAGTGTTAAGGTCGTGGCTTGGTATTTTCCGCTTCGGCCTCTTGAATTACTCGGTAGAGCCCGGAGTGATGGTAGATGTAGATGGTAGAGTGGTGAAAACTCCGAGAAGCTCGTCAGATTGGGTGGCTTCTTCTGAAGAAAATGGCATGGAGTATTATTGGAGGGGGAGGGGGCCATATTGTGGGGGGGTGGGTCTCCCTTTTTATCTCCTAGTCTTATTAACCCTAAGATACAAAGGACAAGTTTCATAGTAAATTTGGTGATTACATGAGGGTCTCAAGCCTGAGCAGAAAGTGTACGTTGATGGAAAAACAAATAATCCTTATTAGGGACTATATTTCGAGTTTTATATCTTGCCCGGGGGTCTGCCTTGTGAATCTTTTGTGCTTGGACTTGTTTACATTTAATGTATACGCGAATCAGAGATTAACAACGTAAGATTAGCCACCAGACAGAGCCAGCCAGCCCCCTGCAAGGTTGACTTCACTATAAAGCTTTGACGAGCGAAGCGCAGTTGTTCACAGGCGTGGCCCGTTTCTGAACTATCGTGGTTGTGGTTCAAAGGAACAAAAAAGCGGTGGACAAGACGTGGAAACAATGCGAGACGAAAGAAAGCAGGAGGAAAGAAATTGCAGCCCGGCCCGGCACTCCCTCTTCCAAGGAAAGCTACCGTCTCGTTTTAGATGCCAATGCAGCATGGCCAAGGTTATCTGTTGGATATCCGCGGCTGCTGTCTTCTGCGAGCAGCTTTCGCACAATATCGTGGATAGCTTCTTGTAGCTAGCTACTGTGGAGCTTCCACGGATGGCTAAATGTTGCGAGTTTCTCGCAATTTGGGCCTGGTCATCGTATTTAGGCATCCACCCACATGTTTGAGCTGCGCTTGATATCCTTCGAAGTCACCGTGTCCGAAGCGGGCTGCAAGGACTCGGTCGACCATGCCGCTGCGTGACACCTTCACTTAGCCTAGCCGGTGTCATACGGGGTTGGGCGGCTTGGTGCTTCGCTGAGATGCCTAATCTTCGGGCGGCTATCTTGTATCTGGTGATGAAAGCCTGCTTTGAAGGCTTTGTTGGTTGGTCCACTCGTTGCTGTCTGAGACGTCGTTACCCTTGGGATTGAGAGGCTTTTGAAAACCCAGTGGCGGCTCGACTGACTCTCTTCTCAACAACCAAGTTGCTACCTTTTATCTACTAGAAAGATATTTTTGCTTGGCGTAGTACGGGTCTATGCTCACGTGCCTTGCCGTTTCCTTGCTAATACTGTGGCGATCTGCCCGTGATCGGAGTCACTGACGTTGGGCAACTTATAGTATAAACTCGGAGCATGCACTGAATGTCCTCGAGGGAGAACGAAGGGAGATCTAGTTCCGTGATTTCTTGGTTGTATAGTTGCTGCCCATTTATATTATTGATCAAAGTGCGGATCTCAACCCTCACATAATCACCCCGACGAAGCAAAAGCGTTGGTTTATATTCGCTGCCCGACTATCGGAAACGTTTTGCGCTGCGATGGTCAGCGAGAGCGCTTCGCCAAACTCAATCGGGGGCAATAGTCCGGCAAGCGCTGGCTCAGATTACCGACTCCAGCTCCTTAGATATGTGATGAACCTAAATGCTCCTGCCACAGGCCATGACCTCCAGGAGCTGGTGATTTAG
This sequence comes from Ceratocystis variospora, assembly GCA_038407165.1. NCBI lineage: Eukaryota > Fungi > Ascomycota > Sordariomycetes > Microascales > Ceratocystidaceae > Ceratocystis > Ceratocystis variospora. The sequence goes on from JAXHKN010000021.1 coordinate 28,298, forward strand.
AAGAAGCTCAATAAAATCCGTGTACGAGGCGCGAGTCGATGGTGAAATTGATGAATATTGAAGGTGAGACTAACGGTCATTATCGTTACAACAAGCAACACTCTTTGCTCACCTGACACAATGGAAAATTCCTCGCTGAAATCGAAGGGGTGGCTGAAGAGGTCATTACAGAACAGGTTAAGGCATATTTGACAAGCCTGTATCCCAGACAAACAATACAAGGCTGTATCGTCATAACATTCAAGGGATCTCACACTCCTTAATTTTCCTTAATCAAACAGACCCAACCAGGCAAAACGGTCGAGATATGACTGCAGGAATGAAAAGAATTCGCCGATGCAATGGAAATTGCATGGTCGGAGGAACAAGATCCATTGACGAAGCCTAGCCATTTTCCCATCGAGCTGGCATGTTTCCAGAAATCCAATAGAAGGCAAAGGGTATGGAAACAGTCGCCAGGTGCTGAATGGAATCGAAAGAAAGGCTTACCAGCTCTCTGGGTCGTAGACATCCAAGCATGATGCATACTCTAATGGAACAGACGAAGCGGTAGGAAGGAGGAAACGCTGTTAGAAGATTGCATAACATATGATTCAAGTTGACCGAGATACCCGAGTATGGGTTCTCAGCCAGAGACTCGGATACGACCGGCTTTCCACCTAGAGCTATCGCGAAGCTTTGGATTGTGCGGCTGCCATCTCGGATTGACGATGTCTTTAGAAGACAAATAGGATACGCAATGGGATGTGGAATAACCACAACGCTGCGGAAAAAAAAATGTCGATTGATCGACGGTGGCATTTTGTTGCTGTCGGTTAAACAGAAGGAAGGCAGCAGCTAAGCTGAGCCTACAAGGTTGAGGCGTGAAACCAATAATATTGCAAGGCTAGGATGTTTCTTCTTCTAGAAGCTTGACCGCAAGGAAGAAACTTGCCGACCCAAGGACCCAAGGAGAGCTAGCTGGGAGCGTACAAAGATTTATGCTGCTAACATAGATTAGACTCATTCTGCAAGCAATAACACCCTCAACTTTTGGACAGACAACAGTGGTATAACCTAGGTGAATACAAGCCTAGAAGATCGTGCTTAACGTCAACAACGTCCCGAAACCGAGAGCTGGCATCAAAATGTCAGACAAACCATGGCTCTAGAGGACCGTTAAAACCCCTAGGTAGCTGAGCCTCAACTAGAACGACTCGCATCTCTATTTAAGCAATGGTAATGGGCTCGTCGATGCCCATCACTTTCTAGCCCGATGGTGCCATAAACTCGGTGTACATTGCGAATGGAGCAAGTATCAAAGGCAGACAACCGTCGTTTGGACTATCCTCCAACGTAGCCCTAGATATCGTGAATAAACATAGATGGGGCTGATAGATAGTATTCCACAGTGTCTACAAGAATCCAAGCATTCAACAGGGGAACAACCTGGAGTCTCGAGGATGAGATAGAGCTCTATTGATCATGGGTGAAAATTTAGCTGAAAGATACACATGCCGAAATGTCACCAAGAACAAAGCATCTGTTTGTGACCAGTTCACTATAAATGTTCAAAAGTATGCCCAGCAGAGCACCAAGATAGCTACATCAACCAAAAGAAATGCACGGAGGAGGCATAGCGAGACTCAACAACCAAGAATGAGGACGCTGCAGAAATATGATCTACACCGTCGTGGAATACCAAAGGGGTGTACAGCGTTTCCAAATAGAAGATGGCCATCCACATGAAAGCCGACTTAGACTTATGATGAAATGCCGCTGAAATACAGCCTGGAACAGACATAAAGGCCGATAATACAGGAATGAGAATCGCGAAGAAGCTTGGCGCTCGCACATAAAGCTTAATTTAGAAAGGACGCAAGCTAGTAAGCACTAAGTTGATGTCCAAGATCGAGACAGGTAGTGATAACAACGACTGCCGCCTTTTGTGCAATGAATGATGTGTTGACCTGATTTAGAAGATCACAAAGTAAATGTTAGAGCCGAATCTGTTTATGTCAAGTTGGAGGAACTGACACACGCAAGCCTACCGCTGCTACATTTGAAATAGCTGGAAATTGACTGGGAGTTCAACAAAGCTCTATATGGCCCCAAACAAGCACCGCGTGCTTGATACAGCACGATAGTACCTTGCTTGAGCAAATTCAGACTCGGTGAATGTCTACTTTATAGACGGATTATCGTAAATACGAGGGTGCACATCATTTCAATCGTCCATGCAGACGAAACACTCGTTGCTGACCCGAGCAAGCATGGGATAAAGGGCCTCGCATAGAGACTTGCCCGAATGGTATAAGTCAAAGACGTAGCAGAATTAGACATATCCATGTGCATGGGGTCTAGTATTACTTAATCCAATGTGCTTGGTGGCTTTCTTAACTCCCAAGACTTTACGATTCTAATTACTGCCTGACTGTCGTCCCCATCTCGCTCCTTGAACGTAGTGTTTGACTCTCCCTATTCTTTTTCTTTAGTATCTCTAAAGTTTTGCTTAGTATTCGTCGGAGACGCACCCCTCCCTTCGCACGTGGTGTTAAGTCGATATACTCAGCTTCTGTTGTTGATGCTGCGACGGCTGCCTGTTTCTTTGAGCTCCAGCTTATCGTTTCTCCTAGCCCAATAAACATCACTCCACTGACTGGCTTTTGATCATTTGCGTTCACATAGCCAGCACCACTACACCCTATGGTATCCATTGCCCCTTGGCGCGCTTTGAAGCAAACGGAAAATGCGTCAGTGTCACGCGTGCAGTGTTGAACCCTTTTTAGTCCACCAAGATATCTGGGTGATGGAATCACAGATGCCTGTGCAAGACTTGACACTGCCAGCCCCACGTCCGGTCTAGTCATTATGGCTCGGTATATTATTTTCCTCAGTATTGGCTGATATCCCCTTGAGTCCTAGAAGTCTTCACCCACCAGTGTGCGTATTGGTAACCCTGCATCGTCCAATATCCTTGGATGTATTGCCTCTAATGTGAAATGAATGGCTTGATCAAGAGTCATATAAAGGAGAAACTGTTGACAATTATCGCATACCGCCGATGGTCATTTCTTTCAGTCTCATGTCGGCCGGAAACACCCGTTGACACACTGTCGAGTAGCTCTTGTGGTGTCATAGAAACTGACAAACTCCCTATAGCTTCCTGTTATCTTTACCGTCCAGAAATGCCTGCATACCAAGTGCTCGGGTCTTTGAGGCGTAGTGTTTGAGCTTATTGCCTTCGGTCTTCTGTCACTGATGTGACCAAATCTCCAATGCACGTCGTTGTATGTTACCAAGAATGTACTCGTGCCGTATCATATCTTCTCAACGGGAAAACTACCTTGTCACTTACATCATCAGCTGTAATTTCCATGTCTTTAAACAGAACATACTTTCTTCATCCATCAAAGCCATTACCAATATCACATTCTTGGACAATTCTGGCACATGCAAAACCTTGGACAACTCAAGTCTTTTATTTACAATCCAGAAATCTATCGAGTCAGCCTTGGACGCCCCAATACAACTACTGTCTACCAAGCTAACTGTCTTCCTCACGCCCGTAGTGTTCTTTAACAGTATTAGATCATGTGTCATATGGCATGAGGCCTTGGAATCAATTATCCAGTCATGGAGTTTAGGACACTTGATGCATGGATTGTCTCTGACAGTCTGATTTGACTTCTGTTTCGTGTGGTTTGTCTTCTTAGACCAACATCCAACTATAAGGTAGCCCTCCTTGCCACAGTTGTAGCATCTCGGTTTCGACTTGGTGCTCAATTTCCTTTGACTATCACAAGTTCTCGACTTTCGGATGACTTCGAGCTGTTTTATCGTGTCACTTATCGACATCTCATTGTGGCGACTCGCCTTGGCCACCGCCTTGTAACCTTGGGGGATCATGAAATGAAAATTTCGGAAAATCTCCTTCTCAGACAAGTTGCAGTCCGCAACGTATGTGGTCAATACCGCATTGGAGTACGTCCAGCTCTGCATAACAGCTACCATCTTTCACAAAGGAGTCTTAAAAATGCTTTCCATTTCCCCAGAAGACACGTCCACCGGCTCTACTGGACAAGCTTTAGCTTCTCATAAGCCTTGTATACAGTCTTCTCGTCTTGGATCAAGCTTCGGAAAAAGTTGTTCAAACTATGCCCAAGAATCAGCCTGGCTAGAGCCTCATATTTGTTCTTTTTGTTTCTTCTAACGTTCTGATGGTCTCTTTGCACGCCCTCGACGGGAATCTCATCGATTATATACAGGAGTCCCTCATTTTGGAATTGGAGCATGGAATTCGACTGTTACTGCGTCCGGTTGCGACCGTCAAGCATCGCCAGTGTCGTTGTGTGAAATTGTGAAGGAACAATAGAAGATAGAAATGTTTATAAAACAAGCCTTCTTAGATAAGCTTCAAGAACACTTTGCGAAAGTTCCGCGAAGGTGATCCGGTTGAGCATGTTGAAACTGGTCCTTGAATTATTAGTTTAAACTCAAGTTCATATGAGCCAGCCCCCTTCTAGATCAGAACGTCTGATTATCAGTTTATCGGGGCTTCGTCCGGAACGCCCACGAAATTGAATTGAATTGACTATATTTAACGTTGACTGGAATCACTAAGATCAAACGATGGGGGATCTTTCAGGATCTTACGCCCACAGAAGTCTTTTCGACTATGTTTCATAGTCGAAGTACTTGGTGAGTTGACTTGGCTTGTATTTATTTAGCATCTCGTCTACGGGAATCACACAGATCAAACAACGCGCCCAGTGAGCCGATCCAAGCAGAACAACCCATACAAGAAATTATACAACAACACGTTCAACCGAAACGGCGGTCATCTTCCACGGCTTCAAAACTTGAATAGAACCCAAGAGCCAAGCCTAGAAAATGCTAGCCGCCAAGCACCAAATCTCATCGAAACTCTGGCAACTCGACTGCTTCATGAAATCGCATCTAATTAACGTGCGCCAAGTGACCATGCATTTGTCGGCATTTCAGAGCTTAGACCCCCGCAGCATCTTTTGCAGTCATGTAATAACACGCGGTAAAGAAAAAGCCGTGATTGATCAGTACGCGTTACTAGTGTTGTGTTTGAGCTTAAATTGCTGCTTTGAGAGTACATTGTAAGGGTAGATCTTATGCCTCAAGGTAATGGTTGAGAAGTCGAGGCTAGACACTAGGGCCTCCACGAATAGCATCGACTATCTGTGGTATTACGCTTTGCAATACCCTCTTCATTGGGTCTGCTATTCTTCTTGTCTTTGGCATGCTCCCTTTCGTCCGTCTGCCCCTTGCTGGCCGGGCTACATCTTCCCAGCATAATGTTGATTTTCAATCTTGACGCCACAAGATTCATAGAAACGTAGATTTAGCTTTGCACTACTTTGATTCCCAACTAATGTTGCCGACAGGAATGCAGCCAGGCAGACACAATGGACTCGAATGTTTACAATGGAAGTCAGATGAAGGATACTAGATTATCTTAGTTCTGTCTATCTATGGGCTAGAAAGCCGGTTTTCCGCAACCGAGGGGGTGGCAATACGCTACCATGTTTACCTAGTCCACCAATGTATATAAACTCACTCATTTCCGCCGCTTTATGTCTGTGATATCTAACAAATATCATGATTGTCCCCAGCATGGACTGGGATCAGACAAAGTGTGATGTCAGGGTCTTTGGCAACCCACTAATCCTCATCTACTTCAAAGTTGACCTTGACCCATCTGTTAGAGTATCCTGATCTGCCAAGATGGAAAGAATCAATATAGAATCCTTCAGTCTCCTTAAACTCGGTGCAAATTTCAATAGAGTCTACCCCAAATGTGCTTCTGCGCAAATCACTCCAGAAGTGACTGAAGACTCTTTCGTCTCTATCGATAGGGACCATCGGAAGGTCTTCATCAACAGTAATATCATGGTCCAATGATTGGTAAATTCGATCAAAGGTTTCAATATCGTTTTCACTCAAGGTATAGAACTTGATGTGTCGGAGACGTCGTGCACTGACTCCAGTCTGGTACTCCCAAATGCTTAGCAGAGCTTCATAGGAGTCATAGATATTATCCGCGTTATTCATACTCGAAACTGCCATGTAGTTACTATCTTTAGAGACGAAGACTTCTGCAGAGAAGCCACCGGGGCCAATGACCTCTTTCCAGCCATCATCCGATCCGGAGAACTCAAGTCCGAGAGTAGTAGAATAGCGAACCTGTCGGTCTCTCAATGCAGCAGATAGGGTGCAGAGCATGGCAGTCACGAAGACTAGTCGAGTAAGACCCGAGAACCACATGGTAGGAAATCGTGTAGAGATATTTAAGATGACGGATGGCTTAGGGAGCCAAGATTGTAGTAAAGTGGTAAGAGGAAAGCAGGATGAATGATGAGTGATGCCGAGCTTTCCAACCATCAAACAGTAGTCGGGGCTGCGTTGTTTTTATACTCAAGACTTTCGTCATTGAGTAGGTTCTTGTTGCTCTCGTATGTCTCGCTCTCCGTGTATTCTGTTTCTCAACCCGCTACACTTGAGTCCGAAAACACCAATATCAAGTTGCTAAGTTTGCCATAACAGATTCATACTGGCTGGCTTTGCATGGTGGGAACGGGCCAGCCCCCAACTATCAACGCAATGGTGGCATGAGGAATTTTATGCAAATATTGCCGGATGTTTATAGATCACAGAAGCTTCTATTAAGATAATCTCTGTCGGCTTGACCCGATGAGTAGTACTCTTATCATGTCAAACAACTTTTTCTGACTTTAGCATGGCTCTCCCACACCTCTCTCTATCAAACAACCCCCCACAATAGCAGTCTATAAAATATATCTTTCGCTTAACCTTTTCAATTGATATAATCTAGTTTTGGCCCCCAACTATTGCGCCTTCTATGGCTGATCGCTATACTTGATTAGTTTTGTATTGTAATTAGAAGAACTTGTGGTAGGGTGTTAACCCTTCAGTAGGTATTCAACCATGAGATGTGAGAGTCATGGGTTTGAAGACGTGAAGCATGTGTAAGCGATGCTATTACATGTATGTATAGTGCACCACGCAGCACAATCAAAGCACAGGTGTAGGATTGCCCACTGGCTAACCATCATTGAAGACTAACATGGCCTTAGTGTTCGTTTATAGTAAAGTAGCTCGTGGGGGCTGAATAATATATTAACAGGGTTCCGGGAATGCGAGGACGGCACTAGTGAGCGACTATGCCTATATTCGGATTTGAAGTTGATCCGCAAAAACAGGGAGAACAGTCCATCAGCACGTTCTAGCTTGTGACAAAAAATACATGAGGTATATCTGTAGAAAACTCTGTTAATATGATTACGATTGAAGAACGCTGATATCTGAATTGAGCCAGCTTTACATGAGATGAGGCTCATGATTAACAACGCAAGCTTGATTGTTTGAAAAGATTCAGTGTAGTATCTGCAATCCGAGAGCATGACTTGGTATTTATCTGTGCCACCATTCACGAGTGGTTTTGCAGTTTCAATGTAAGTTTTGGGGGCGTCTGCGCCTAGACATTGGTTCCCGGATCATTGTTACTACGCGCATGACGGTTTCACAGCAACAATAGCCATCTTCTCCTCGCTTTAAATGTTCAAAGGCCCATGTGCTTACTAACTTTAAAGTCTTGTCTTGTTTAAAATCACTGTTCTACCACGACTGTCGCCTGATTACTAGTCTCAACTAAACTTCGTTTCGACAGCTATAAGCATAGGCAAGGACAGCCTGTGAGGCCAAAGGCCTCATGAAGATAATACCAATAAGCTTAACAAAGCATGATACTTCAGTCTAGTAATATATCTCCCTCAGCGTGACGTGCAAGTGGTTATACTTTCCAGCAAGCAGGGGCTTGTATCCCTATGTGCAGAACCACCTATAGCTACACTGCTTTTGCTTCATTTGGGTATTGCCGTGGTGGAAAGAAGCTGAGGCTACTCTAAATAAAACACGGGCTGCAATACTGGTATATGCCTCGCTCCGATGGCTGGTACCATTCTAGAATATTTTGGGCACCATGATATGTTGGCCAACAAACACAATCATGTAGAACCAAGTACTGAAAGTATGTTGTGTTTGATTTTTGAATGGGACAGCCTATGATATGTACGCCGCTGTGAGCTTCAGGCTAATGAGAATGACTATGATAAAGCCCCTTCTATAGAGTGTCATGGTCATGTGGATGACTACAAACCGCAGATAGTATTCTAATAGAAGGCGGCAGGAGGATAGTTCTGGCAAGATCCGACAGGCTTCATCCCGTGGTCTTTCATCACATAGGGCATACAAAGACCCCTTGGTCAAAGATATTAGCTAACTTGGCTAGCTAAATAGGCTTGTCAATGCAGAGGCTGGCCCGGCGAAGGCTTTAGATATGCTTCTTTGGGTAATGTTTTAACAAACAATGGACGCCGCTACCCATTCATCTTTCGAGCCCCCAAGGTACTAGAGACAAATTTTAGGGTAAGCCATCGCTAGCTTTTACTTGCAAGTCGTGGCATATTCGGCTTGGATATAGCTACTGGTTTAAATAAGGATTACATAACATGACCACAAAAAGCCAAGTTATCGTCTCAAAATACTAGATAATTGAAGTTGAGCGAGTAATTACTCAACTTTTACCTATCTTCTATAGGACTCGGTGGGTAAGAAGACAGGTTAATGAGTGATATTATATAATATCTAGCACGTACGATCTAGTAATCGAATTGTTGCGTTCTGTCGTGAGTTATTAGTTGAGCTGGGTATATACAAAGCAGACCAACTACCCCCAATTCTACCCTGAAGCTTGGAAAGCCGAGTACCTTTCTGACGTATCATTAAGACGTCAGCCTGTGCACATTTTACTCACATCTCGGACGACGCGGTATAGGCACGGAGTTTTATTCTTGTCCGTTGCATCCATATGGATCAAAATACATTCCATCCACAAATCAAGTATATAGGCGATAGGAAGAGGTAAGTCGTCGGTTTCAACATGGGGTCTTAGCTAATGTCCACGTATTCTAGAAGCTCAAATCTCTAGCCACTTATATAGTCAGCTTAGACTACATACTGAGTCACCGGCTCGGACTTTGCGGCAGTAAACATAGCTTACTGCAACCAAGCCTAGAGTCTCGTGATACTTCTATCCTTAGTGTATTTAGCCCTACATGAAGTGATAACAGCCAATCAGGGTAGCCAAGAACATGGCAAAAGTTTATTGGCTGAGATGTTAGCCAAGGGAAACATTTGAGGTACAAGAGCTCATGAGAGAGTTCTCGCAGTTGTGGGAGGGAATCTGTCGCTGAAGCATAGTTTAAACTGAGTAATCAAGGGTAAATTGGCTTGGAAGTCCATGTATAGCTCCCACAAGACTTGACCACTCGAGATTCCAAAGCCCAGAATATCACTGCAATGCTGATTATGCTCAACTTTCGGTGGCCCATGTTGCCCTCAAACTTCCAAAAGAAATACTAACCGTTTGTATGGCTGTGGACCTGTTTGATTTCATACAAGTACATGTCGGGTGGGTGTACTAGGGCTAAGGATCTCTAAAAGCGTTGACATCCCATAAGAGTTGGGATATATAGCAAACATGGCATGGAATGTATGGCAGAGAAAACCCAAGAAAGATCAATGCACATGGTATGTGAGTGAACCAAGAATCTTGGCTTTCTTCCTAGACATCACAATGAAAGCACTACAAGCGGTTTAGTTAATCCAGATAACTCACTATGCTACCCTCTAAATGTCTCAAATGCGAGCTGATATGTTCTTGCGTTATGATCAAGCTTGCTGCAGACACAAGAATTCTGATTTAAGCTACAATGAGCTACATTGTGCTAGCTAAAAAGTAGGCCATCGAACATGGATAGTTAGTATAATTACTATTTTCCACTGGCAATTCTTCAAGCTAGTCTTGAACTCGGATATGGAGTAATTTCTATTCAACTGTAATATAATAGTACATACGAGAAGGACGTACTGAATGTCTTGTGATGAGAAAAAGGATGATGTGTATATCTCTACCTTGGGTGGATCATGTCCATATCACTCGAGAAAATGTCAGTACTTCCTGATGTGACCGTTGTTTCCCGAGATTCCTGAGGTAGAGTTGAAGCTGAAGGTGCTTGGGTAAGAGAAGCTGATAAGTCTGGAGATAGCTCAGACGATAGAGGTATCGAACTGAGAGGTGGTAATGATGAGCTGGGGAATGTGTCCTTTTCACCTGCCTTCGATGTGTATGAAGCAGCCCGGTTGATAGATACAAAAGGCAGTATATGTTCATCAAATGGGACTGATTGTGTAGAAATGACTATGTTTTTCATGAGGAGATAGATCAAATAGATTGACAGACCTTGATATCCGACAAAAACTACGTCTTTTATTGGTGCTACCATTTTCTGCGACGTAACTCTTGGTTCCTCTGAAATATATTCATAAGCAGCGGCCCCAACAGCAACGACGTGCCCAAAAAATGGCTGCATTCCAAGCGCAGCATTATACGGAGTGATCATATTTTATTACCTCTGGATGGGAGTCAGTTTATTACCAAGAAGCCTTGTACACACGTGTCTGATTGCTTCATAAATGACTAGAAAAACGTAGCAGCATCATACTGAGGACAAATGGATGATTAAACCGATTAAGTCCGCATGTATCCGGTGTTCAAGCCTCTGCATACGATTTTCTGATGCTGAAGCGTAGGGCTTCTTGTTTGGATTTGTTGCCCAATTCCAGACTACAAGTCGACATTTGATATGTTCAATCCCCTAATCCGAGAGGTGCACTTTTTGATAAAGGATGGTGAAATGCGACGCAGCAGTGGTTTATCTTTTTTAGGCGGGGGGCGACTTGGTGCTGCGGTGGCGAGTGCTGGTTGTTCTAAATGGGCTTTGGCAAATCCCAAAATGTGGTAGATTTCTTCTAGTAGACGCACGTTGGCGAGTTTATCTTGGAGTACGGGTCTTTCAGCGCCGGAAAACGCTGGCCAAAGTGTACGCCTCCATTCATCCACAACGAAGACGTGGATGTCCAGGTTTGATAGGCTTTGGATGAGCCGCATGCTTTGATTGCAAGTGAGGCGCTAATGTCTTTGGACTTATGGGTATTGATTTTAGTACTTCCTACACCCTATGTGTAAAGCATCCCCTCCCCGTTTTCCGATAGAAAGGCCCAAAAAGATTGGCGAGTTTTCTTGCGAATTAGACTGGCGGAAGAGAAGCCACAGATGCCTGGAAACTGTCTAAATGCTCTGTAGCGTTCAGGAGTTCATCGTAGTCAGAGGTACAGAAATGCTTGTCAAGCTTTTCCAGGATTTCACGGGCGTTGAGTTTGGCATTGGCTATGATGTACATAGCCGTGAAATCCTCATGTAGATAGGCTTGGAAGACTCGCTTTACTCTAAGAGCTTTCGCAGGAGAGTTTGGTAGCTTGAGGTATTCCTACTCACTGGTGGTACTGAAAGAATTGTGTATGTAGTTTGCGAGCCTATAGTCTTAGTAAGCCCCATAGCTACTTCTTTTCAGCTTGGGTACACGGCCGTGTTTTCGGGTTCAAGAATGTGTAGTGGTCCTTCAGTAGGAAGGGAAATTTTCAAAGGAGTGGACATGATGATGAGAGTATAAGATGAGCCAGGGAAAAAGTACATGAAATATAAATTATCTATCTTTTAACCTCTCCCTATACCTAGCTCAGTATATAAAGAAGTCTGGTGTAACAGACCTACTTCTGAAGTATGACAATATAGAGAGTGGGTATATCATTGTCGCTGCTGGCTGTTTTACGAACCATTATTATCTACTATAGTAAATATCACCGTAGAGACTATACCCCTAGACTTAGTTCTCTTTGGTAGTGTAGAATAGTTCTTTTGGTTCCCATCAAGATCAAGCATCAAACTTATCATCCACGGGTCGTCGCTAAACCTCTACAATCATTAGGGTTCGTGGTAGGTTCCAACCCTATTTCTCATGGGTACTCAACCACAAAATATCTTTATCTTTTTGGAGACGTAGGACATGTTAGGAATTGTTGTTCAGTAGTTTTACAGTACAGTTCCGATATTTCTATTAACTTTACTTTCTGCTAGTGAGCGGTCAGTGCTATCACATAATATATAGTTCATGTACAATTGGTCCTTAATTAATTTTATTGTTAAGAAGATGAAAAGGTGCTCTACTGCTCTTTTCATTTATACTATCCTTTGCTAGATAAGGGTCTTCTCTTATCAGTATAGCCGACGTTCATCCGGAGCTCTCCCGAAAGTATGTATGTGACGTGACCCAGGGTTACGACATGGAAGCTTAGGGCCTAAGGGTCAGGTGTCAACGGCATCCTTCAGTCATGTCTGTTGCTGCCGCCACGCGACAGGAATGCCACTACATGTATCAGGCATCAGAGAGAGGGCCCTATACTCGGATGTGCAATTTGTGGTTTTTGTTGTGAATTGTCTATTTTTATTAAACTTGATTATATTCAGGTAAGAGTTTTCTTTCACGAGCCACATTGCGCTATACATGAGTACAACTCATATTTACCCGATGTTGACCCGGATAGTGGTGGAATATCCACAACATTCCTCCAGATTCGGTCGGCACTATTCTGGGGTCTCATTTGTTATACTGTCCGGTACGGAACGGATATTCATGTCCGACCGAAAGGTGTTAAACTTCTGAGCGCTCAGCGGTTTAGTGAATCCGTCGGCAAGCATCTTTTCGGTTAACACATAGTCTAGTTTTATCTTTCCTTCGCGAATCCATTCTTTGATTGCATGATATTGCACATCGATGTGCTTGGTTTTGGAGCTGGCTCCCAGGTTGTTTGCAATCTTCAGAGCTGCTTGGTTGTCGCCATATACTAGTGTGCTGTTTCGTAGGTTGATGGTTTCGGCTGATTTCTTCATGATGCTTTCTGATTTCATCTATTCCAAGTACCATTTCACCAATCTGTGTATCCAAATACCTTCTTTTGCATAGGGGGTAAAACCAATGTATTCTGCTTCTGTGGTGGATGTGGCGACACTCCGTTGCTTTTGCGATTTCCATTGAATCGGTCCACCAGCAAGCGTATATATCATGCCCGATACTGATTTTCTGTCCTTGGAGTTTGCGTAGTCAGCGTCGGAGTAGTCTACCAGGAGTTCATTCGTTCCCCCACGACGTGATAAGTCGAATTCTATGCCAAGGGAAGCAGTGTCTCTAAGATATCTGGCTACGCGCTTTGCTGCTTCCAAATGCCTCTCTGCTGGATCCATGATGTGTTGTGAAAGGGATGACGTGGCGAATGCAACATCTGGCCTAGTCATCACACTTGGATACATCAGTGTACCTATGAGTGACTGATATAGTCCCTTGTCCGCCCCTTTTTCTTCGGGACGTCTTGGTTCCAATGTTTCCCATGAACTGATTGGAGCAGATATTGGTCGTACCCTGCAAGCAGCCATGTCAAGTTCCTCAGCCATTTTCTGGATATATCCAGTTTGGGTCAACCACAATTTTTTGTTCTTCTTGTCTCGGGAGACTTCCATGCCCAGGAACGATGTCAGTTCCCCCATGTCTTTGATGTCGATTGTCCTGGAGAGTGCTTCTATGACAAAAGGTTTTGATTCGGTCCTTCTACATGATAAACGTCTATGATAACCTTGAAGCCCTCAACATCAATCTCGGCAAAACCCATGGTCCGGGTTTCCAGCCGAATTCCACCCCAGAATACCGGTACAGGATTTATTCTTCGGTGGCTGTGAATTCTCGTTAGATCGCCTGTGAGGTGATGCGGGCTGCCGCTGTCAATGATCCAGCGGCTGGGGGTATTCTTACTCTGGTTATCCATGAAACCCATGTTGGCAGTAATCTTTCTATTGTCCCATGATGCTTTGTTCCTGCAGACGTCTTCAGTATGGCCGACTTTATTGCAGAACTGGCATGTAGACCTGGCCTGGTTCTTGTTCCCGTGACGCGTTCTGGCGGATTCCTTATTTGCACCGGCTTTCCATGATTTGGGCATCATGGCAATATCATCGTCTATGTTCATCATCACCTCATTCCAGGTTCCAGCGCCTTGTCTCACATTCTTTTCAAAAATTTTGGGAATGTGTGACGGCAGACATGTTATCCAGAGTTCGATGATAATTCTGGTGACGAAATTGTCCATCATCGTGTCGCTGGTGGGGGACTCGAGTCCAGGGATGTCTTCCATCTTGTCACGGAGATTGTACCATTTCTTTAGGGCGGTATCGTCTTCTTGCCATTCCATGTCTAGCTTTATATTGGAAAGTATTTCGAAATGTCTGCGGTGCGTGGAACCGTTGTATCTTTCCTTGAGTGGTGTCCAGCATTTTGACACAGTGTCCGAGGTCTCAACGGTCCCAAGGTCCTTTTCTAGAAGACCAGCACGAATTATCCCGAAGGCATCGGCTATATCTACCATTTTGTCATCTTCAGACTTTTCGAGCTCCCTGGAGTTGACAAATTCCTCCTCCTGAAGTCCTTTGAACAAATATGTAACTTTTCTTGCCTTCAGATTTCTTATCGTGCCTCTTGACCATTTTTCCCAGTTCAGGTCGTCGAGTTTGGGAAAGTTCAGGAATATGGTTTCCTTCGAACTGCTGCTCGGAGTTGCTTGTTTCTCCTGCCTATGGTTCAAATTCATCGATGCAACCAAAGTTTTCAAGATGATGCTAAGGTTCTCTTCGTCCATCTTTTCCGGTCCGATTATTGGTTTGATGCCATCTTGACGGATGTGTGTGTGTATTTTCTTTTCTTTTGAATGAATGAATGGAGCAATAAAGTGTGCAAGTAAGTGCTGTTGAGATGTGATTGGGAAGATGTCGATTTTGTTCCGTCTTATTGAACAGTGTCTTATTGAACAGTGTCTTATTGAACAGTGTCTTATTGAACAGTGTCTTATTGAACAGTGTCTTGGTTGATACTTTGTCGTGTGGCGGATTACTATATTATCGAATTTTTTGTAAGAGGTGTTCTGCTAGTTGAAAACATCGGGCTCATAACCTGTTGTGAATTGTCTATTTTATTAAACTTGATTATATTCAGGTAAGAGTTTTCTTTCACGAGCCACAAACTCTCCCTCCTACAACCCTCGGGGGGGTACCTTTGAGGTCTGGTACCTTTTCTTTTCAGGTTGATGGTCGCCAACGTTGATGACCCCGATGACCGTTGTCATTCTGTTTCTTTTATTAGACTTTGTCTTTTGTTTGAAACAATGAGCTGTGAAGCCTTGAGGCCGCGCTTTCCCAACTTTGAGGTTAACCTCGTCGTCGACTCGCCCCCTTTTCCACGACACTCTTCGCGATCGTCAACACCTCATCGCCGCACCACCACTCCAACTCAAGGAGCTCACCTTCACGCTCAGGACTGAATTTTGAGAGTTCACACAGTCCACCCTTTTCCTTCGTCTTGGTTTTTCGCGTTTCTGTCCTCGGACAGACTGGTGACTGTGGCGGGTCACCAGAAAGGGGGCTGTCCTGTGGCTCATCTACACTCGCAGGGCAGCGGCCACCAGAAAAGTGGAAGGATACGCCATGAGCCCTCGGATGCTCACACAGCCTGGTTTTTTTCTCATCTTCGGAGGGGTTTTCCTAGGCTGCACTGGAATCTGCTCGTCCTGTCTTCGTGATCTTCATGATTTCAGGAAGCGTGACATAATTTTCAGAAGAACGAATGTTTGTGGGGAAGTTGGGGGTTAGCTCTACTTCTGGACTTAGGGTATTAAAATCCCTTCTAATTCACGCGCCAAGTGCCAGTGCATTTCGCAGCGTTGCAGAGCTTAAACCCTCTCGGCATATATTGTAGATACGCAATAAGACGAGGTAAAGGATTGGCCGTGATTAATCTGTGTTGTGTTTAAGCTTAAACTCTCGCTGTGAGACTATGTTTGTTGTGAGGTTAAGAAGTCGAAGCTAGACACTAGGGCCTACAAGTATACTGTTCACTATCTCCAATCTTGTAATCTGCAATAACCACTGTATTGGATCTAATACCCCTGTGTATTTGGTATGTTCCCATTTGTTTGTCTGCCCTTTGCTTTTCCCAGCGTGGTTTTAATTTTCAATGTTGACTGTCATGCTTCACCGCAGCATCGGCGGCCGTGTAGATTTGGTTTTGCACTACATCGATGTTGATGGCTCAAACCTAATGCAGCCGACGTCAATGAAGTCAGGACGGCACAATGGAATCAAAGTCGCGTAATGCAAATCAGGTGAAAGATACTATATCATTTTAGTTTCATCTATCTATGGGCTAGCAAGCCTGTTTTGCGCTGAGAAAGCCTCTTCCATGAATCGTAATGGTTATGGGGACGACTAACAACTGCACATAGTATTCCCGTGTAAGGCGGCAGTGTACTATTTTTGCAAAGCAGATTGTTTATTATTCATATTGGATTCTGCAAAGGCCCGAGAGGCTTTGTTCTGTAGTCTTTCATACCATAGGGTATACAAAGACCCCTATATCGTAGACATTAGTTAATTTGGCTGGCTCAACAGGTTTATCCATGACGAAGCTAGAATGGCAGAAGCCTTTGATCTGTTTCTTTTGGGAAACTTTCAACAAACAACAAACAATGGATGCCGGCATACCTTCATCCCCTTATCCCCGAAGAAACTGGAAGTCTTTTGAATCAAGCCATGGCTAAATTTTACTTGTATACCTGATATATTCATCCTGGATATAGTTACTGGTTTGAATCAAGATTACGTAACGTTTTACCAGAAACAGCTTGTCGTATCAAAATATGGAAGAATTGTATTCTATCAACGCATTACTCAACTATTACCTATCTTCTATATGGCGTTAAGCAAGTAGGCTGGAAGGCGAGTTTTGACTGTATAAGAACGAGCTCACAAGATGTAATACGAGCCGTATCGCCTTTTTGTGAGTTTTTAGCCTAGACAGGTATACCAAGCAAGATTAACTACCCTCCCTTCGACTTCAAAGCTTGGAAAGTCGAGTACATTTCTCACATACCACCAAGACGTAAGCCTGTACACTGTTTGCTTAAGTCTTCCGCAATGTCATACAAGTACAAAGTTCTATTCTTGTATACTGGATCTATAGGGCTCAAAATACGCTGGGTGTACGTATCAGTTGCCTTGGTCCTTGGAAGAGGTAATTCGTCGGTTTCTACATGATATCTTATCATGTCCATGTCTTCTAGAAGCTCAAATCCTCAGCCACTTACACATCCAGCTTTGTCTGAGACTTCCACAGGGGTTCCGTATATGGTTTGCGTAAGCCGATAAGATATAGCTCTTGTCGGAAAAAGGGGCGAACATGTATAAAAAAAGGAGTCGCCACAGTTTTCATCATCTTGGAAATATAATAATAAAGAACCAATTGTTACAGGAAGAGTGATACGGTGTCTCAGTCACCCTGTGGTACTGTCGCGTGATCTCTTGACTTGAATTTATTCAGCATCTACGAGAATCACAGAGATCAAACGACGCCGGTCTGGCTACCGGACAGAATTGACCCTCTGCAAGGTTCACTATGGAGTTTTGACGAGCAAAGCGCAGGCGCTCCCAATTTGCCTGGCTGCTCGGTTCTACCCTATCGTGGTTGAAGTATAACCAAAACACAAAGTAGCTCGGCACTCTCACATCCGAACATACCACACCTCTCGCTGCGACTTCCCATTTCAAGTGCCAGCGCGAAATAATCTCCTCTTAGGGTTCTGTTTCTTTGCCATTCACCTGCAGCTCCTGTCTCCCGTCAGGAGCTTTCGCACAAATAAATCTCTTGGTTAGTTTACTCTCATTCCCCTAATACTCCCACGGATGGCTAAATGTTCTTGGGCTGATCACAGCCTGAAATTAGGTACCGTATCTCTGCATTCATGTGCTTGAGCTACACGTGATACTCTTCGAAGTCGCCATGCCACGAGCGTGCTGTTAGAGTTCGGATGACTGTACCCCTATGTAGTCCCTTCATCTAACCGATGTCATAAGGCTTTGGTTGGCTCAGTGCTGCACCCAGATGTCTGATCATCGGGCAGTTGTCTTTTATTCAGTGGTGGAAGCCTGCTTCAAAGGCTTCGTTCCTTCATCTTATTGCCGCTGTCAGTGACATTGTCGCCTCTGGAACCAGAAGGTTTTCGCTCTTGCAGCCTACTTTGGCTAGCTAGTCGACTTCTTCGTTGCCTATGACTTCATAGTGTCTTGGAACTTAGTGCACTTTGTCTGCTGGCTTTTCCAGGGCAAGTTTGCACAGACTCGTCTTGCTTGTCATTTTGTAGACCGGGACCACGGCCCGCAAACCCTATCTAAGAGCCTTTTCCAGGGTATCCATGCTGGCTTTGCTGGCTCTGGAGAACCAGATGGTGGCCGCATATGTCATCTGTGGCAGCATGCATGCTCTCACTGCTTGCATAACCGACTTTGGTGGGGCTCCACTGTGCACTCTGCTCATGTGGCGCGACACTTCCGAGCTTTGGTTGCCATCTCTTGGCACTGTATCTTGAAATTCGGGCTGGTGTCCCAGATGACGCTGCGCCACTTCATTTATATCTTCCGGGCTCAAAATCGTTCCATTTTGGAGTCGCAGTCCTGTATTCATGCTTGGGAGTTTACAGCCACCATACAGATGCATGACGCCTGTGTTGATTCGATCAATCCGCAGCTCATTCTCCCTGCACCACCCAACTGCTCGAGTCATGTAGGTTTGCACAGTGAGGACGTTAGCTAGGACTGACATTGACGAAATGTATATCAGACTGTCATCTGCGTATTCTAGGCTGGTCAGATTCACGAAGACTTCTGCCATATGCAGCATGTGTAGGAGGGGGGAGACTGGAGACCCTTGTGGCAGGCTACCACTCACTGCCCTCCTCGCTGGAAACCCTCCTTCCACCGAGAGGCCAACTTTCCTATCTGCCAGGAAGGAGCTCACCCATTTGCACAGTGACTGCGGCCACCTTTGATTCTTTAGGTGAGTTACCAGCCTGATTTTCCTAGCGGCATCAAAAGCGCCTTTTATATTGAAGGTGACAATTGATGTGATCTTCCATATTTTTCACTCATCGATGACAGCTTTCGCCAGTTTCCAGATAAGGTCCGTGGTAGTGCTTCCGGTACCGCTGATCAACTCTACTGCCCAAGCAGCGAGTCTTCGGGCCACCATCCTCTCCAGACTTTTCGCCAAGATTAACAAGAGTGAGGTCAGTTTATAACTGCTCGGGGACAACTTGTCTGGGCTCTGTTTTGGGATAACTACCATTGTGGACAACTTGGGAGTCTTCGGGTGGTATCCAAACTCTATACATAAGCCAAACAATTTCACCACATGTCTGGCTAACCTGGGCCAACCTATCTTCCAGGCCGTGTTTGGGATGCCGTGCTCTTACAGAACAGTGTTTAATCTAAATCCTATTAAATCAAGTCGATAGAAAGTCGAACCATTATCAAAGATTGTGAGACCCTATCTGTACCGATTTAGATACCCTCCATTTTTCAAATTCGTCATCCGCTGTACACAGCGGCGACAGTGTATGATTTGTCTTTCAACTATCATATTATCTTTGAAACATCGACATCATACCCAACAAAACATTGCTCCTTAGATCAGTGTCAATCCAGTTACAATTGCAGCATCCTGGAACTTACTGTCGGATTACAGTATCGAGACAGATCCTTCGGGTGTTAAAAACGCGATTCTCGAGGCTAGGCTCTCTAGGACTGAGGACGTGATGTACCGTGAGTGGAGTAAACAGTTCACGAAAGCCATCATTGTCGCTAGGATCTCAGTTCTCGTCGACACTCCTCTTGGGCTAGAAAAGCGAATTTCCCAGAAAATTGTGGCTGAGGCGACATGGAGAGACAAGCTATCTAGATGTTTATAGAGCACCGTCATCAAGAAAAAGGATATGGTTACCGAGATTCTGGTGGCCATACATGCGACTAGCCAAGACATTGAGCATGCATTGGCCGCCAGGGCGTTGACCAAGATTACGTCCATAAACGTGCCGCTCATGAGAAATATGAAGGCTGTCATCAAGCATATCCGTCCCTAGATTCCGCTGATTGAATCTGGCTTGCGAGATATCACAGGTAAATTTATTTCAATGCTTCTCCTTCATAATCTGGCCCCCCAGACAAGAAGGACAAAGGGAAAACAGTGATTAACCAAGTGTGGAAGCTAAAACTCTTTGGTAAACTGGAGAGATACTCATATCCTCCACCTAATGAAGTTCCTTTTTCCTCCTATTCTCTGTCCATCATCTTCGCTCAAGGGATGGCTCGTATAAATGTGAAATGTTTGGGGCGAGGACGTTCAAGTTCTCTGAATATTGGGGAGCTATAGTGAAAGTTGAGGACGTCCTATATCTTCCTCTTCATGAACATTTTCTGTCCTTTGGTAAATTAACATCCATCGAGTATAGATGGAAACAGTACTGGATGGTGCGAGAACCACTCAAGTCAGCTCCTAAGCGCTGGCAAGAGACACTGAGGAAACGACTCATGGACATTGGCTTCATCTCATTAAAGAATAGCATCTCGGTAATCTTCAATGGTCAGACATGGATAGCCGTCTATGTTGGTGACATGCTTGTATTGTCAAAAGAAGCATAATTTAAGCTGAGAAATAATGGGTAGATTGGCTCGGTCGTTCATGCATATCACCTGCAAGACTTGATTGGAGTCCAAATTACAAAGACCAGATTATTACTGCAATGTTTGTGACAGTTTTTTGGTGGGCTCAACTTGCTCTCGCTCCCCCTTGCCTTTAAACACAACACACAGACGTCGTATGGCTGAGGACCTATAAAAGGGCTAACACCTTACGAGGGTTGATAGATGAAGAAAACATGGCATTTCAGGACGTTAACAACAGCCAGCAACTCCTAGCCGAAGCTCGCCGTCGTATTGCTGCAAAATAACAGCAGGCAGACATAAAATAACACAAGGACAATAACGACGACCCAACATGGGTGCCTGTTGAAAACACAGGAACAGAAGTTTTAAAGAACTAAGAAGCCATATGGAGAGCAATTTCCACCAACAATGCACTAGACACTGACCAGAAGGAGGAACAGAATGATTATACAGGCTGTGCACCCAGCATTGTAATATAATGATGCTAGTAGAAAGACTGACGGGGTTCTTAGTTTCTTAGATTTCTTCTCTCTCTCGTCTTTCTTTTCTCGTGAGATTCTTCTAAGTAAAATGCTTCATGAAATTCTTTCCGATGAAGCACAACTAAGCACTGCTATCCAACTATATCTCATAGTCCATGTACTCTAGGGTTGACGATGGGAAGATTGTTCAACACGGGCAATTCTACAACTAACTGCATGTCTAGCCGAAACAACACTTAAAGCAATCGGTCATCTTCTGCAGCTTCAAAACTAAAATAGAACCTGAGAGCCAAGCGAATAGAAGGCTAGCTAGCCGAACACCGGGTTTCATTGAAATTCTGGAAACTTGCCTATTTCATAATAACCCATATATTGAGCATGCACTAAGCGACAGTGCGTTTCTTGGCATTTTAGAGCTTAGACCCTCGCGGCATATATTGCAGTTAAGTGAACACGAGGTAAAGGACAAGCCGCCATTCATTAGTGTTGTGTTTAAGCTTAAACTCCCGTTGCAAGAGCATGTTGTTAAGGCAGATCTCAGGCCCTAAGGCAATGGTTAAGAAATCGAGGCTAAACACTATGGCCTAGACGTATGGTTTTTACTACCCATGCTATTGCGATCTGTAATACCCGCTCTATTGGGCCTACTACTTCTCCGGCTTTGGTATGTTCCCATTTCATTTGTCTGTATGCGCTTTGCTTTTTCCAGCATTGATTTAAATATTCAACTATGAGTCCCAATTCATCTCATATGTTTCACCGCAGGATCGATCGCAATGTAGATTTGAGTTTGCACTATCTTGATGGCTCACGCCTAATGCAACCGACGACAATGAAGTGAGCCCGACACAATAGACTTGAATTCGCGCAATTTAAGTTAGATGGAGGATAATAGATTATCTTAGTTCTATCTATGGACTAGTAAGCCTATTTTCCGCAATCGAGAGGGTGGCAACACGCTGCTGTGTATGCCTAATCCGCGAATATATAACTTCTCCGATCTCCGTCTCGCCATGGCGATCATATGAAAGAAACGTCACTATTGTTCCCAGCGTGAACTAGCTGGGACTGAACAAAGCGCAATGTCAGAATCTTTTGCTAATCACTCATCGCCCTACTGGCCATCCTTGTCAAAGTTCACCCTGATCCATCTTGCGTTGTAGCCATCTCTGCCAACATCGAAAGACGTGATATAAAGTCCATCGGTCTCCTGGAACTCGTTGCAAATCTCAATAGCCTCTCTTCCAAAAGAGGTTTCGAGCAAAGCATTCCAGAAGTCAGCGTAGAGATAGTTATCCCTTGCAATAGAGATCGGGGGAATTCTGTCGCCATCTTCAATATTATAGTCAAATGCGGTGAAAATAGCATTCAAAGTGTCAATATCAGGCTGACTATCAACGTTGTAGTAATTGACGCGTCGCAGTTGTTCTGCACCGAGACCACTCTCCCGCTCCCAGATGCTGAGAAGAGCTTCATAGGTGTCAAACTCATTATTCACATTTAGCATATGCGAAACTGCGACGTAATTGTCATCTTTAGAGACATAGACTTCTGCGGAGAAGCCACCGGGGCCTTTGACTTGTTTCCAGCCTTGGTCCGATTCGGAGAACTCAAGTCCAAGATTGTGGGCATAGCTGACTGCTCTGTGTTTCGTTGCAGCAGCTAGGGTACAGAGCGTGGCAGTGATAAAGATTGCGCGAGGAAAGCCAGGGAACCACATTGTAGCAAATCGTGTACAAATATTTAAGATGAAGGACGGTGGAGTGAGCCAAGATTGAAGTTGAGTGGCAAAAAGAAAGCTGGATGAATGATGAATGATGAATGATTGATGATGCTGAGCTTTCAAACCATCAACCAAACCAGCTGTCGGGGCTGCACCCGTTATATACTAAAGATTCTGTTCATTGAGTAGGTGATTTTTACTCTCGTCTGTCTCGCTCTCTACGCATTCTTCTTCTCAACCAGCTACACCAGAGTCTCGAGCTCGAATATACCAATATTAAGTTGCTAAGTTTGACATAATAGATTCGCACTGGTTGGCCTTGCGTGGTGGGAACGAGCCACCCCGCAACCATTAGCACAATGGTGGCACGAGGAAATTCATGCGAATAGAGCCAAAGACACACATATCACTATTCAAAGACTGCTATTGACATAGGCCCTGATGGCTTAACTCCATGACTACTACCCTCAGCACGCCAAACAACTTGTTGTGACTCCCACCGCTCGCTCCCTCCACCACACAGCTCCCCACAGTACCAGTCAGTGCATGGGGATAATACTGCATACAGGGTGATCATCATCGACGACTAGACTGGCTTTAGCGTTTTTTTTTCAAAATAAAGTAGTCCGCGGGTTGAATAGTATGTTTACAGGGCTCCCAGGATGCAAGGAAGGCATTAGCGAGCGCCAGTGTCTTTATGCGGATATGAAATTCGACCGCAAAAACTTGGAACAATCCGTCTGCGCGGGTTCTAGCGTGGGACAAAAGATACATGAAGTAGATCCGTAGCAAGCGTCAAAGATGTACTTCGTATAGAGGAACGTCATTTTCTGAGTTGAGCCAGCCATACGCGAACCGAGCTTCATATTCAAAAGCATATATTCGACCGTTAAAAAAGATAGTGTTATCTGCAATATGAAAGCATGGCTTCGTATTTTACCTGCTAGCTTTTCTGTGCCACAATTTTCGAGGGATTTGTGCTTTCCGTCTCGTATTTCAAACTCCGGCTCAACGTGGGTTTCGGGATCATTGTTACTCCGTCCCTGAGGGCTTGGAAATGAGGATGGCCGGTTTCTCTACGCTTCAAATGTTGAAACCCCGTTTGTTTACCAGCTTCCATGTCGTGGCTAAAATCACGGTTATACCACAATTGCCTGACTACTAGTCCTCGTTGAACTCCGTTTCAACAGCTATAAGCACGGGCAACGGCAGCCCGTAAAGTAATAGGCCCTTTGAAAATGCCCCTATAAGCTTGACAATGCATTAAACTTGAGTCTAGTCCGAAGTTCCCCTTAGCCTGACATGCAAGTAGTTATACTTGCCAAAAAGCAGAAGCTTTTATCCCTATGCCCACAGCTAGTTATGGCTACACCTTGTTTAGTCGATTAGGTTTTACTATAGTCCGAACTACTTCAGGCTACTTTAAACAAAAGTCGGGTTGCAATACTGGCATATGCCTAGTTTCAATGGTTGATACTATACTGCGCTATGCTGTAGGATGCTGTGTACCCTATAATTTTGGCCAACTAGCTTATATATGTACAGAAAATCGCTGAATGTATATCGTGTTTGACCTTTCAGGGGATGGCCTTTGATATGCAAACCGCTGTGATCTTCAGGCTAACCGGGATGATCGTAAAAGAGCCTCTTCCTCTTTCCTATTCGCTTCTGGCATATTCTGAGAGGATTACCCCTTTGCTCTTTCATGCCATAAGGAACACATAGACCTTTTTGTCATAGGCATTACTTTTCTTGGCTAGCTAAGCAGGCTTGTCAATGCCGAAGCTAAGTCGGCGACGGCTTTTCATCTGCCTCGTTAGGGTCATGTATTAAGAAACAGCTGACACCGCTATCCCATTATCTCTTCGACCCCAAGGTACTGTAGGACTTTTGAGTCAAGACATCGCCAACGTTTACTTGTAAAATGTGAAATGTTTGTCTTGGGTGGTTCCACTGGCTTGAATAGAAACTATACATCGTAGTACAAAAGACAACTTATTGTATCAAAATGCCAAAAACTGTAGTCTATCAAGAGATTATTTATTATCACTTGTCGTTCATACGTCTGTAAGCAAGGAGGCTCGATGACGAGTTAAATAGTGTATGAGAACGGGCACACAAGATGTAGCAATGGTGATATTGCCTCTTCTGGCGAGTTTTTAGTCTGACCAGGCATACCAGACAAGATCAACTAACTACTCATAATCCTACCAAAAGGCTTGGAAATTCGAGTGCATTTCTGACATACCACCAAGACATCAGCCTGTACAATGTTCACTTAGGCCTCTGGCAATGCGCTATGAGTACAGAGTTCCGTTCTTTTCTACTGTATGTATCGGGATAAGGTCACATAGGGTTTACCTAACAGATATGCTAGTCCTCGGAAGAGTTAGTTAGTTGATTTCTACACAATGTCTTAGCCAATGTTCACGAATACTAGAAGGCCAAAGCCTCTTCCACCTATATATCCAGCTTATATTACGTACTGATGACCGGCGTTACCAGCAAGTTCAGGGTCTAGAAGAACAACAGGTGCACGTGTGTGGTGGCAGCAAAGCATAAAGGCTGCTGTACTCTAGCAGGGAGAAGGAAGGAAATTGAAGTGACATAAAAGATAGTTAGCGGAGTATTGCCATCACTACATCGATTATATCCCTTGTCCAAAGAAAACAAAAGATATATGCCTGACAGTCTAATCTTCCAGGACTTCTACTTCGGCAAACCTCTAGAGCTCGGGGGAGTTTCTTCAGAAAGTTCATTCCGAGTCTAGTTTCACCGATGATGAGGCGCTACAATGTATGTTCTTGGCCGGCAATTTTCATGTTAGAGGATTTGAACGCTCAAAAAACGCTCGTGGTTCCATGTATTGTTCAGAACTGGACCTTGTATTGCATTTAACACTGAAAATGTGCATTGGAGAGCGTGTAGGCAAACATAAACATCTTAAGAGTTTAGCAAATTTTGCCTTCTGAAGTAGCCCTTCGTGTGTCGCGTCCACGTCCTGGAACTCACGCCGGTGATAATACTTTGATGCAACCAAATTGCTTATCTCATGATACTTTGATCCTCCGTGTTTGGTCGCCTTGATGAACAGTTCATCAGTTCACTGAGTGCCAAGGGTTGGTGTATAAAGTAAACTTGGCAAGACATTTGAGTGAAAAAAGGCAGAAATCTCAAAAAGATTGACATACATGATAAATGTGAAATGTATATTATTAGTTTTTTCTTTTTATCCATTGCCCATTCATTTCTAAAGTTTCCATTGTTATGTACATCCCAAGTCTTCGCTCCTTTCGTATCACTCATGGGGATTCGTGCTAAGTTGTCAGCCTCTTAACGAGTGTTCAGTCACAAGAGGTATTGGGTCTTGGTTTGCAGAAGTGGCGCGGTGGGAGATCCTAGATATCGAAACAAGTATCCAGACTGTATACATCGCCGAAGGAAGTCGGAGTTTTATTTTTGGGTTATTATGAGGTGCCTGAAGGACAAGATACATTCTCACGACATGATTATACTGTGGCATGGCTATGGCTTGAAATCAACTGGCCAAATAGTGAAGATATGAGCTGAGGGACTTTTGTTTCACTCATCTACCAAATTACACATGTTTGATATGATTTGAATATATCCAATGTTCACTGGGAACCTTCATATACGTCAATGGATTTGCAGAAGAGATATATCTATACGTCCTATATTGAAGAACTCTAGGCCCTAAACAGCAGTCTGGTTACAAAGGCCTATACTTGGCAATCTTACCTCTCGTAGAAACCGATGTGCTTTCTGTAGGGTGAGACACCCCCCGAAAGAATTTCGCCTATGGGTAAAGAAAACCGGTACAGGCCCTACAGTGCTGATGAAAGACGCCTGGCATACGTTAGGAAGCATGCTAGAGCCAGCTTAACCATAGTCAACATGGGGATAAGCCTATCACTTGACATAAACGGAGAGGATCAAATCATAGCCAATGCAGAGAGTGCACAGACATAAAGGGTAGTCCAACGTACCCCATCAGTTATGTTCATGGTGGATAGGTTCTCTAGGCTTACTGGAGCGGTCTGCCTCACGAACAGAAAAGCCAGAACAGTCTTTGAGGCGGGTATGTTGCTCATAGGAAATGTTGATGCAGCACATATACATAAGGTGCCTGGTTTAGAGGCTGGCAAAGAGATCAGGAACTTAGGCTTGGAAGAAAGCTTTGAGAACTACGGTCTCACATTACACATCCCAGTGCCATATATTCAATACCAGAACGATGGAGCAGAGCGAGTGACGGCAGTAATCAAGACGAGATATAGAGCGATATCGGTTCACTTTGGAATTTATGCTTCCCGCAGATCAAGAAAAGATTGCAGCTATCTATATTCATAGTCACCTACTGTGTGATAGAATAGGCGGCATCACATCCTTTCAACTGGCTTACAGCGGGAAGCCTTCGATTGGGCGTCTACGAGTCATCGAGTCTATAGATTTCTTACTTGCATCATCATCCACATCAATGGAACCAGGTAGAATGGAAATATACAGCCCAAGAGCAGAGGCGGGATATTTATCTGGGTACGGGGAGCTCACAAGTGTATATTGAGGTTGGAACCCAGAGATAGGGGCCATTCAAGACAGAACACATGATGACATTGACAAAGAGACTCTATTCTACTGGCTTGCACATTTCTCCCGAGGATCACGCAAGTACGCAGAGTGTCCCCTGGGATATAGAATATTGCCAGGGTCAAAAACTATACTGCGACAGGCAACTACAAGCAGCGGCCTCGCAAAAACAGTGAATATAGGGTCTCTAGCCTTCGGTCCGATAGTAGACTGTCCGCATGAGGTCTCCAAAAAGTAGTGTCTGGGTTCTGGGCCAATCCACATGAATATAACTTGAGGGTACGTTTAGCAGCAGTTAAGCAGTACCGGAAGAAAGTCAATAAATTGGCAAAGAGAAGGACTTTACACAACCTAAAAACACTGGAAGAAGATATATTCCAGGAAAGATGGCGAAACCAAAACACTCATCTGATGTCTATATCAGAATAACCTTTGACGCCGGCCCAAAACAAGGGTATTATAACTTACTGGATGGCAAATGAGTGGAAGGAAGCGCGACAAGCTTATTTGCGAACACGCGCCAGGGCAAACTCATGGGTTGGGTGAGTTTGGATCAGCAGAGGCTGCAAGTGGCAAATTTATTGATAACAAATGGGTGTTCTCCTACAAGATAGACGAATTGGGTATGCATTTCAAGTCATGCAAGACAAGACTTACGATTAGAAGAGATCAACGACTGAAATAACCATCAGTAGTACTTTACGCCGCCACACTATCGTCAGTATCATTGCACATGATGCTAGTCCTGGCTCTCAGGAAGTATATGTATGTCATCTAGTAGGACGTGTCAAACGCCTTTATGAACTCAACACTCCCAAGGCCCATTTGCATGGAAATGTATGCTGGTGGGCATAGGTGCTACAATCTCCAGATAAAAAAAGGCGACATTGGCCTCGAAGAAAGCCAATCACTATGCATTGCACTGTTTACAACGATCAGAGCAGGTGGCGGCGATCAGCTGAGTCGTCAAATGTACAGGAGGCAGGCGAGCCCCTATCGCTGTACCTTGGAGTACAAAATGTTCGAATGCAGAAATGCATCTGTGCAAATAAAAACGTGTATCTTGGGACGCTTTTAAACAAATATAGAACATAACTGCAAAATCAGTATAGGCGTATGGCCATATATCCGTTGCGAAATCATTGATTCCGGAGGAACCCAGCTGTCAATTGTGACCTTTGGCTGAAAACCGGATATCAGCAACTGATTTTGATTTGATTTGAATATATTTATCGTCTACATATCAGCAACTTATAGGACTTCTTTGGCTCAGAAATAACACTAGACCAGATCTGAAGTTCAGTGTCAGTATTGTCTCGGAATATGCAGCTAACCCAGGCTAAACACACTGGGTAGCACCACTCGACATACTAGAATATGTAGAAAAATCCAAGAATACCTTTCGGGCGTTATAGGCAACGTAAAATACACCGGCCCCAACATTCCTGGTCTATTCAGATGCAAGCTTCCCAGACAGACTGGACCTCAGAAGCAGGCAGGGACATCTAGTTATTTTCATGTCGACCCTATTTTACTCAAAAGGCACCAAGCAGACAGTGGCCTGTATCCCAACAGAGGAAGCAAATCTAGTTGCAGCATTATCAGTGTGCAGGGAGGTAATGTGGGTTTCCATCCCATCAATACCGAAGACACACTGCAACAACCAACAGACAACCAGGGCAGTGACAGATACCTACGATCCACAGACTTCAAGGATGCGGCATGTTAACCTAGTAAATGAATGGCTACAAGTAGCAGTCCAGGCAAAACTTATCACCGTCATCTACCTGCCCACATTGGGGATGCTAGCAGGCAGGCTCACCAAGTCACTACTGGACAAGGATTACACAGCCTTCAGACATCTCTTGAGAGTGAGGATCCCAGATGAAGCAAAGGTGTGGGAAACTAGGTAATGACATACAGGAGCTGAAGACATGGTATGGCGGATCTGGATTAACATGAGAGTCATACTCCGAGTATATTGCTACGATTGGGTGTGTCAGAGCATGTCTAACTAGACGTGGCGAAAGAGGACGTGGCTGCAAGCACAAGTATATATATCTCTTAGTCGAAGTACACAGGAAAGAGGAGAGAAAGAAGACAATCAATACATCCAACTCTTTAACCTAATGTAGTACATAATTAAGAACCATCGTTTTTGTACTTTAAATCTTCCGCTGTTAGGGTCGGGTCTTGTGCTTACCCCTCGGATTCTCAATATTATGCGATTCGGACATTCCACAACAACCGTGCCACATTTCCCTCTTATCTTTTCCAATGCCCCTAGTCAATCTTGAGTTTCGGAATTATTGTTGCTCCATCCATGGGTTTGTTGGAGTATCAACCAGAGACTGACTAGGTCCTTGTAGTTCCAGGAATTCGGAGGGTTATTTAGGTACTAACTATTGCCTCTTGCCTGAAAGCACTGTCCCATACATCATTCAATTTCAAGTCCTCGCTAACCTTGCATTTCGCGGTCACAAGCAACGGTGCCTTGCCAGATGAAAAGAGCCCTGAGAATCAATGCTCAAGTGATCCTGATCAAGGATCGTACTTCTGTTATTCTCGTTTCCCGGACTCGTGAAAGCGAAGCAGCTTGCAAGGAAGTGGGATCCCCTACCCAGTGCAGTATTTGGATCTGCTAATCGCTTGAAAACCACTACATCAAACTTTTACGTTTAGACTTTACGCAAGTTAAAAGAGTTAAATCCTAGTTCAATACGTAATGTTTGATACCCGCCTTAATACTTACATCATATAACGCCAGGTTTTACATACTGCTACCAGAATTTGTATGCTAATTGAAACAAGCCAAAATCCACGGCTCAGTTAATCTTGGCGGCAAGAAGATAGGCTCACAGTAAAGTGTGTCTGTGATCTATAGCAGAGACTGGCTATGAGAGGGGGCGTGCGTGTCCCATGTTAGCTATAATCCTTCCATATATTTTACTGTCTAACGCTAACTTACTTTAATTCCTGTCGAAAGCTTATCCTTCCCCTACATCACAGTATAAATTTTGCGTTGATCAATATACTTTCTTAAATACTTGCGTTCCATGAGCCCATGATCGTTATCAATAAGAAAAACTAGAGTTATTTTTTTCAGACACTTCGCACCTAACAAGAGCCATGTCCAATGTCAAATGTGCCCTTTTCAGTTCCCTGTTCTCCTTTGCAATCTAATGGAAGCGTTTGTTGCAAGTCAATAAAGAAAAATCAATATAAATATCTCCTTTCTATTCGTGTCTCTAACCTAGTCGGCCTATTCCTCGAACTTTCTTATTTCTGTCCCGTTCATACTTTCAACTCTCCCTTCTTGTTCTCTGGCCTGTTATCCTTCCACTCACCCGAATAATAGCATGGAGATCTGCAATTCCATTATCGAAGATGAAGTACAGATGGCCAGAACACAGCCGTTGGAGTTCTTGCCAGCTCGTTAATTGCTACCAAGGTTGACCCTGATCCATCTATTATCGTAGCCAGTTCTGCCGAAGTCAAATGATGAAATGTAGAGATCACCAGTCTCCCGGAACTCAGTGCAGATATTGATAGCGTCCAGTCCAAATGAGGTTGCGCGCAAAGAATTCCAGACTTGAGCATAGCTAGAGGTGTCTCTAGAGACGGACAGCTCAGGAATCTGTTCATCCTCACTAGGATTGTAGCCAAACTCCCTAAAGGCATTGTCAAGGGCTGTAATATCAGATTCGCTAGTGACGCTGTCGTACTTGATGTGTCGGAGCTTTCGAGCCCCAAGTCCGCTTTGGCTTTCCCACATGCTCAGCACAGCTTCGTACGAGTCTAAAGCATTTGTCGGATCCTGCATGAACGAAATATCGATAGACTTTTCAGATTTGGAAATGTGGATTTCACCAAAAAAGCCGTCATTCGTCTTAACTTGTTTCCAGCCATCACCTGACTTGGAGAATATAAAGCCAAGATCACTGGAAGAAGAGATCTTCCTGTTGCCTGCCACTACTTGGGTGGAGAACATGGCAGTCATGCAGACCAGTTGAAAGAAACCCAGGGCATACATTTCGGTAGATTGAGTGCAAAAGAGTATGAGAAAGAGCAGCGGAATGGAAAAGAATGTTTAAAAACAAGTTGGAGTGTGTCGGTGAGGGATGAAGAGGGAACTTGATTTGTTTCGCTGTGACGGCTGCCACGACTTTATACATGGAAACAACTTTGTATAGAGTCACTCTATCCTGCTGGATCCGCACCTCCACTTGCTTGATTGGCTGCTTTGGTGGCTGAGATCAGATGGTGTCGTGGTATCAATATCGGATTTCTAATTCTGGCACAAGCCAGCCTAGGTCCTAGGGAGTACGAGCCACTTCAGCATCACAGATATAACAGTAGTGGCGCCTAGTAAGCTCACAACAAAATAGCTCAAAGCGAACCGCCAACTGGCCAACGAAAAACTGACGTGCTGTATGTAGTCGGAGTGACTTGATATCTGCTGATTCCTGATTCAAACGTTATCATTACTCAAGGTAGCAGCAGCCGAGGTGTGTACATGGGTGCTTTTGACAGAGAATTGATCGGGTGAAAACAAAAGCATATGTTTCCACGTTCAATAATTGAAGCAAGAGCTAGAGAGGAAACAGAGCTTTACATCCAGAAAGCGTATATGGCCAGTTCACTCGAGTTCCCAGATATTAAAAAGAAGAAATATTAGTCACATTGGGCTTTAGATATACTGCGTTTGGTAAGCTTCCAAACTTCCAGTCACTATAAACGGAAGCTTTGTTGCTATGACCAACCAAAATTCCTCCGATGATCTTTGCAAAAGACAAATGCTCCCATGCACCACCCTTCCGAGCACATATTTTCGGTTTTACGAGTAGTATACGAGTTCAAGCGCTAAGTTTAACAAATTTCAGCAAATGAGTGCTTACGAGAGAGAAATACGATAGCATTGAATTTGACGTGTGTTCTATAGCAGTGAGTGAAATCTTGATATAGAGACATTTTCCTGAAAGCAACTCCTGAACAATCATGCGAGCATTATTGCTTGCTACGAGCGGGGGGAAGGGGGGGGGGTAGATCTAGATCTCGTCTACTCTCTTTATGCCTTCCAACATTATGACAATTAGTAAACTCGTATAACACGTGTTATATGCTAAAACATATGAAAATGGGGGGGGAAATAAGACATGACGGTAAGCCAAGTATACAGATCTCAGAGTCGAAGTACAAAGGGGTTGGTAAAGGACAGGAGGAAGAAGAATCAATACGTGTGATTACACAATTCTTATCAGCCAAGGCTTGAACCGATGAGTTTGAAAGAGTACGTTGCTCTGATACTCTTACCTGTGCGCCCGGAGAAAAAAAACCAAATTACTGCAGAACAAAGGTTTGATACCAGATTCATGGGCTATCCGTGTTCTTGATTCTCTATATTTTGCTGCATCCAACTATCCAGTGTTGCTTTCAGAGCCTCAACCAAGAGCATCCAATATATAACACTGTATGTGAGTACTAGCAGCAAGCAATTAATGAGGAGACCAAGTAGAGAGTTCTAAATGTGTTGAAGAAAGAAGAAAGGATAACACAATTGATAGTGTAACAGCCTAAGTTGGTTCTCTATCTACTTACGTTGGAGAGGAAAGGATTTTAAGAGCTTATATAAAACTGCATGGAGTCTACCAAACCCATGAGACTCAGGGGCCTGATAGGCATGTGTTGTGGAGAATCTATCCCTATTCGGTAGAATACCGGGTAAGCCCACAATATAAATACCCTGTGGGCTTAACCGGTAACGGAAGAAAACCTAGTCTCTAATAAAAACAATATAATTAATAAAAACACAGCTCACAACAGCATGCATAGCTGTCGACTGTAGATCAGCGAGCTCAGATCTTCGCTTCAACTTCTATCATGCAAAACTCCGAGTTTGCATTTGAGAGATAGTAAACTTTAGCCTCAGTCGGACAGGCTATGATTAAGTTCTAAATCGCACGATCAAATGCCCGCATCGTACTTGATGTTGCAGTTGCAAGAAATCAAGCAAGACGGCACTGAAGTGAACAAGGCAGGCGTATAGCTCACAAATACATGCTTTCATCTGCATTCCCTTGTGTCCCAGTTCCTTTTCAACCCTAATTGTTTGGTTTTGGTTAGTATTATGTACATCGCAGATTGCAGGCGACATCTCGGTTCAGCTTCTGCGCTGAACATTCAATATCCAACTCTATTACAATGGCCCCCTTTCTCAACTTTCTTCCATCGCTTGCAAGATAGTGACAATAACCCTTTTCTGCGGAACGCATTTTTGCCAAAAGTGGTAAGCCGGACTCACGGAACCAAGCTCAAGATGAAGTTGTATCAAACTATTAGGTGATTCAACCTGGGTTTGGTGTATCTTGTGTCTAGGCGAACCAAGAACGATGAGAGTATTGTTGAAGTAATTGTTATTCCTAAATCTTTCATCCTATTACATCTTTTACTTGTACCTATTTGACGTGGTCTCAATGCCATGACGCAATATCTTTCTAGATGGTTAGAACTTGCAAGTGTAACGGTTCTTTTTCATCGCACAACCCTAGCCCTATACAATCTAGAACATCATTTCCCTCTGTCCCATTTTGTGCTCCTTCATGCAACCCCGGCGTCTCTTATATAGCCTTTTCTATTTGTCCTTAGAAGTTGTTGCATTGCCTAGGATACCTACCGTGCTACAAACTTTCTTCTCCGACTAGCAGGGGCTAGCCGAATTCCGCATCTGGAATCACACCTTACGACCTATCAAAGTTCGCAGCGGGTGATAAGTATCTCAAGCTCTTTTCTAGTCCCATGATGTCTGCCATCATGTACGCGATATGCTTATAAAAACTAAGTTGGGTATTAATGTAGTACGCATCATGATATCGCCTCCAGATTATTGTCCACTGGCCCTTATCTTACAATGTGTACTAGTTCCAGACCTTCAATCAAGGTATTTTGGATCTGTGCCGCTTGCTAAGGATTTCATACTTCTGTCGAAAGTTTTTAATCTTAGGCTCTAATAAGGTAACTTAGTGTATTATCGACTTTGTCCTCGAAGTTGACGAGATCAGAGCCTAGATAATAGACGCAGGTGAGCTGCTCTTGTGCCTTTTAAGCTATTTTACGAGGCACTCAAACTGAAAGCTGCCTTCAAGCACTGTCTTTGAGGTCCTAGGTAATCAAGGGTTGGGCAAGCTTTCCTCCTCATCAGGAATTGACGCCAGTAGTTGCAAATCAAGGCTCCATATGACACTTGCCGGGTCTAATTGTAGCTATTCCAGCTCTCCCGAGCCTCCCTTTCATATCGTCCCTCGTCAAAGTGGCTTGGTGGGCGTTGTAAAAGGCTTGCAAGAAGTAAATCTTCGAAACAGGCATAATATAGCATCTGATTAGTTGCTCCATTATTCGACCGTAGTCTGTTGAAGCGATTCAAGGCACTTGACATCAAGAGGTCGAAGTGTGTAAGATTGATCGATAAGCATACATAGTGTAATTATCTGATTCAACTGAGAATGTTTCTCAAATTCGACTGAGTGATGGCTATCATACCCATCAATAATCAAAAGATAATCCCAGTCAGTTGATCTAGCCACAGTGTGTTGATTGAAGTGCCTAGGCCACTCAAAACCTGCGTCATGGTTGGGCTAGCCATGGTGAGTTGTCGCACCAGCCCAGTATTCCGAGAGGTTGCTTTCTTGGTACCAGCTAGCGAGGTGATATTGGCCTGCATTGAGGATAAACAGCACGATCGCCCAGTCCTTTACAGATTACCTGGGTCATTGCAGCCCATTCTCGGTTCCCTGGCCGAAATGCTTTCGCCTTTCCACGTCTCTTCGCGTTCGTGAAGCTATTTCTATTTCCAACAACGCCGATGATAAAACCAGTGTGCTCAGAGCTCTAGATTTCAGGTGTATTGATATCGAAATTCGCAATTATGCTGCTCACAAACATAAGCCGGTCGCGAATAGGCGCTAGATTGTTGCATTTAGCCTTTTCGTAGTCGTAGTTACGATCAAAAGACTGATTGAGGTCTAGCTGTCACTTGACGAAGTAAAAGTCTTAGCTGTTGTCGACTTGTGGCGCGTCGTAGTCGATGGCCAGCCGGTTAGCCGTATTTTCCTCGCCACCAAGTTGTGAAGGGCAGCTCGCGGATCTAGTACAATAATATAGTCAACAATGACTTCTTCCTCGATATTAGATAGTATGCGTGTTTTATCGTCAACGCCTCGCCGGATAGGCTTGCTGTGACAACGATAGTAGAGGGTACTCGACAGGCCATTTCACATCCTTCTAGCGAGCCAGATACGTAGCCTCTGTGTCATTTTGAAGGGCCCGAAGAACGAAAATTAGGTTTTTCACTTCTTTTCTAGACCGTGGCTTATATGGTAGCACGGAGGTTGTTGAATAGAACAAAGGGGGGACAGCGGCAAAATTCTTTTTCCGACATCCTATCCGTGTTGGTTGGCCTAAAACGCTTTTGTTAGGTTTACTTTGCTTAACTATTTCGGTAATAGTTCCGCAAACTCATGTGTGTTTTGACACTAAGCATTCATACCTGTATGGCCAGTAATGTAGAAAGGTGGTCTGGTATTATACTACATGGCACGAGGGCGTACCGAATGTCCTTAAAATGAAAAGAAATGTGTGATGAAAATCTGCAATTTCTTATATATCTAATTATTGAGTAAAGTCGGGCTTCAACCGACTCAGACATTCTTCACCTAAGTGTCCGGGCCGAATAGGAAGTCTTAGCAGAGGCCCTTATCATGTTTGAACCTACCGGCAGCAAAAGTCAACCGAACATGGTCAGGGGCAGCAACCCAGGAGCTACAACTCAAAGTACCGGAATATGGGACATTTACATACATCACTCGACTATGATGATCATATATCCCAATTATCTATCCTCATTCGTCATGCAGTGGCTTTTATAAAAGCTACCTATAACTCAAATATACCACTCTCAAAATTAGATACTTACATAGTAGTGGGCAAATCAAGAAGCAGTAGATTTCGAGAATATGGTTATGCTCATGACATTCAGAGTCGACTTAATGCTAGATATTCAAGACCTCGAATGAAAGTATGCAGTAATCATTTTATACTTTTGTCTAACCGTCAAAACACCTGACATACTAAAATAACATCCTTCAATCTGCTAGCCTCTTCAACTGACAATCCAAACGGCTATATCTCAGCCTCAACTTAGGGGTAGACTAGATTAAATGTTTTCGTGTCTCTACGCCTGTGAGAGCTACTTCACTGAGACTCATACTCATTACAAGAGCAGCCTTATCCAACATTTGAAGGTCGTCTATAACAGTAAAAGCTGAGAGGACGTATATAGCGCCCATGAGCGTGAGGAAGAAGGATCTGTAAATTCTTGATTGCTGTTTTTTCCTATCTAAGTCTCTGTTGAGCTGCGAACCTTGACCTATTCAAAATTTCATCACATGAGGGTCCAGACCACAAAAATGCCATGAGTGTCTGCCTTCATACCATATTCGATTACAGGGAGCTGCCTCCATGATTTCTTTTGTGTTGATCTACTTCAAGGTTTCCCCTGACTCAGCCAGGAACAGAAGATCTATTTGGTTAGCGTAGTCTCAGACTTCCATCAGGCTAATCTACTGCTATAAGCTATTTCACTACACTTGCCGAAAGTGTAGACTAACTACAATTTGTCTTTAGGTCTTCAAGGTCAGCTCTCACATAGCCACATAGCCACAACGGTCAAAGTTAGAGGACACAAGCCGCACGTAAGATTGAAGGGCCGAGATCGAGAGAAAAGGCGCCAGTTTAAGATTCGCAAGAGCCACTTCAACGGTAAACAGTGTACTAAGCTGCAACTAATACCCATGCCCTGAAGCTACTAACAAACTTGACCATTGGCTCGGATTGTTCATTCAATATGCCATTCCAGTACGGCTACTAATTTGCTCAAATCTCTTCCGTTTCCGCCAAATACAGTTGCAGCCTAAGCACTAGGTATAATTATGGCACGCCTCCAACTATAGAAGCTACCTTAAGCACTTAGAAACTAGCTGATCATAAAGGGCGATGCATTGTGCATGCGAAGTGCCTCTGATTCTAAATTATACCGTTTGTATGAATAATAGATGCATTGGCATGAGGGTTTGGAGCCACTTGATGACAAAACCCCACCTTGGATACCTCGCTGGCTGTTATAAAATGGAAGGATGATGCAGATGAAGGAAACTTTGATCAAGTTCTATACGCACTGATTCGTAGCCATTTGATGTCTCGTGACCTTTGTTTTATCTTGGGCTCGGTTATTTTTGTTTTCAGTATATATCTCTGGCAGGGTTACACACGATTGGGGCCTTGCACCATGTGTTATGGCGTTTCTTGCTATTGGCTTCTTTGTTTGTTTGTGTCACGTTTCACTTGTTGCCTACCCTACCTCTACCAGACGTTCGCGGTTTCATGGTGGCCCATCAATGATTTCACAATTTCTAGTTCGAGCCATAAATAGATATTAGTCTTGGTACATGAACAAGACTCACATCTCCTGAGGTTAAACACCTATTAAGAAACTGTCACCTTACCACACCACCGTCATAAGTACAAACATGAAAGTAACAAGGTCTTGAGATATATTGCCATGTGTAAACTTCGATAAAACAACTGATTTAATGAAATAAGATCCGTTCGATAGGACCTCACGTTGCCTTCGAAAGAAGCAACCGAAAGTTCAGGAAAGATAACTAGTGGAGCTGCTGAGAGTCCAAATCCATCCGGAATAATATCGTCTGAATAATCTATGCACGCAAAGACTTGGAGGTTAGCCCTTAATTAACTCGAATATTATAACATGGATATATATATCGTAGCACTTTAATAGTTCGGCAACGGGACTTATACTTGGGATCACAGTCGTGGGTTTTTGCCTGCATATCGGCTCGGTTACTTGTGACAGGAGCTGTGAAGGACAAATAGCGATCATAGATGGCATAAAAGGCGAAAGTATCTACCTAATCCCCTGATTTTCCAGGATCTATAACTCGCTCAAGAGTCTCCGTCCAGTGAATTAATTCTCATTTCCATTGTGCCTTTGATGAGCTGCTACAATCAAAAGCTTTGGCGCCCGTGTCAATACATACTTTTTTCGCCGCCTTGGTGATGTTCGTTCTATTTCGGGGAACTTTTGAGATTGCATTGCATGCTGGCGGAGATCTAATATGGGATGGATTCTACCTCTAGCTGGGCCATTGTGACCTCTGATCACGATATATAATTGTTTTCTGTATATTCTGTGGTGAAAGTCCCCTTACCATACGTGTTGTGACGAATCGTTTTCATAAAGTGAACTTTGTGTTTAACATTCCGCCGCTGCTGCTTCTGCTGCTGTTGATGATGATGATGATGCTTGAACGGCACCGTGGAACCATGAACGTTCTCCAACAACGAGGTCTAGGAGATAATCCACGTCAATAGGTGTCTCTATGGCCACATTGGTAGTGCCGCCATAGCTAGACACTTTTGATGTTGTCAACGGCTGTTAGTGGCTTGCTTAGAGGCCTACAAGGGCTGTTCCGAGTACGGATTGCGCAGAGATGACTTTTCTATGTTATCTTAGTCAAGGTCTCATGCCTTTGCTTCGGGTGTAGTGAGAAAATGAGTTTCGCCATCATCAGCCGGAACTTGCTGCAGCTAAAAGGTAAGTCTATTCTCTGCGAATACTAGGTTTATATATGCAACGCGTCCACTAGCGATACGCATTACTTTATAAAGCAGATCAGTCGTGTGGTCCCATGGCTGCAAATGTATCTAGGCATCGTGACAGTGAGATGAAGAGTACCCACAGTCTATCTAATCGTTGTCTTCCACTTCATTTGTACCAACCTTCTTTCTGAAACGAATCACAATATATCAGATTGTGTCGTAAAACTCCTGCACGGGCTCTGCGGTGACGAGCTACATCCCACCGAGGAACCCAGAGCCTACTTGGAGGTTCTCCTTCATAGAAACACTACGTTGGCAAGCATAAAGGTTACTAAATATAAATATCAGAAGTTACCAGTCTTGGTGCTATGAGCGCCACGTCGAACTGAGCCAGGCGGGGCTTCGTAACTTGGTTGTTTGATAACTAACCAACATGCAAACCGGGATTATTGCCGTCTCCCGCACCTTAAACCAAGTTTTTAGTTCCCATCAAGACATATCTTTGGTGTTTATTAAAAGATCTGATCGCGCCGTAGCCGGTATT
Source organism: Ceratocystis variospora (assembly GCA_038407165.1). Classification (NCBI taxonomy): domain Eukaryota; kingdom Fungi; phylum Ascomycota; class Sordariomycetes; order Microascales; family Ceratocystidaceae; genus Ceratocystis; species Ceratocystis variospora. Next base: position 67,909 of record JAXHKN010000021.1, read on the forward strand.
ACTTTCAAGTTGCCACTCTACTTGTGCTACATTGGCAAAAATAGGTCTTGGCGGTAGCTATAGGTGCTTCCATTAAGAGGGGCTCTTGCTGGAGTTGCCGGAGTTGTTGATACATACAATTACTAGCTCAAGGACACTTATTTATCTTGCATTAACTAGCTTTAGGTTTTAGACCCTGTCTATTTTTGAAAATGGCCGCCCATATACGACTCGTGAACGCAGGCCAGGGGATATATGTGCAGCCACTACCGAAGAATTACTATAAATGTACGGTCTACATAGCAGGCCGACGCAAATGGCATTGCTATTTTCTTTTGCATCAGCATCATTCCTTCAAGCCCTATCGGGTTCTTTAGTAGCTCCAGTGTGAGGCTGTACTTGGAGACATGATGTCGTCTACAGCAGCATGTTTTGAATAAGTCCACTTTACGATTGGCTGGATTTATGTGAAATCTTGATATATATACAATAACCCTCACCTATCTGTTTCTTGTGTGTGCTACTATGCAACCTGAAAGGTAACCAAGGGATATCAATAACTATATTGTAAGCCGGACTACTACTTTTCACTTTGATGAGTCGATATACCGGCAGGGATCCAGGAATTAATTCTTCGCCGGAATATGTCCGATTCCTTACTGGACCAGATCTTTGGTGGTTGTTCATTTCTCGGCAGGAAACATGTTTGAAATATGGCTCAAGTGCGTTATGTGACACCGACCATTAGCTAGACACTACGGCTTGTGGGAGTGTCATCGCCTCATAAAAGTAACTTGATTTGTTTGACTGTCATGGCTGTACATGGCGAGCCCATTTCGTATGACGTTAGTCCATTCCTATCCCGCTGACTACGTCTCCTCGTGATATCAATATCAGATTTCTAATTTTGACGCGGCCAGCCTAGGTCCCAGAAAAAATGAGCCACTTCAGTATTACAAATTTAAAAGCAGTGAAATTGTCTGACATTTCGAATGGCCTGAACAGCGGGAACCATGTTTATTTTTACTTGCCCACGTCATACTTGGTGGTTTTAAACAGTCGAATAGATCAAAGTAAGTACAGTGTCAGGACTCCATTTCCTGCTCCGTGTGCATTTCCGTTAGCCTAAAACGCTACGCATATTCTGTATAACGAGCTTGGCTATAGTTGCACAAACTCCTGTCTGTGTTAGCACTAGGCGGCATTAAGACCTTTTAGGCTAGAAGCCTAGAGGGATAGTTTGGTGTTGGTAGTACATATTGGCAGACCATACTGAATATCCTTGAAACGAGGTGAAATGAGGGGGAAGAATGTATGTATATTTTGACTTTGATTTATCGATCTAACTCTTCAGTGAAGTGCAGACCTCGACGTACTGATATATTACTGACCTAAGTGCTCGGACAAAACCGAAGCCCTCAGAATAGACCATTATCATATCTGAAACTACCAGCAACAGCGTTGAATTGAACTTGGTCAGGGGCGACAACTCAGGAGCTGCAACTCAAAGTACCAGCATGTGAGACATTACAGATATCACTCGACTAGGATAACCATATATTGTCGGAACCTTCTACTGAATTCAGTCTTGTTGATATTTTTGTAGTCACACCGTGACCCTGTACGTGCGCACGTGCTAAGGATGTGAGCCTGTGTACAATGGTCAGTGATGTGATCTTGACTATTCTATTCATCGTCTATCTAACTATCGCGCAGTTTATTAAGAGGTTTAGGTTTTCTCTGTCAAGCCACGTCGCGTAATACATGACTACATCCTGTATTTATCCGATGTTGACCCGGATAGTGGCGGAATATCCGCAACACAAATCCCTCTCATGTACTCGAGAAAGCTTCCACGCTCCATCTCGACAGCGTCCATGGCATACACGTGTGCCGGGCTGGAGGGCTTGTTGGTGCGCCACTCTGCCATGTGCTTGTCTCTTTCGGCCTTCATGTGCTTGCTCATGAAGTGGCCTTCTTCGTGGCAGATAAAACACTTGCGAGGTGCTTGCCGCCCATAGAGCTTAGGCTTGCTGAACTTCCTGTCCACCAGTAGTTGCTCCACGTGAGCGTCAACAACCGCCGCGCTCATTGCCCCTGCCCCTTTCTTTCCACAGTCGTCACCTGCAACTTAGCCTTGAGGGCGTTGCAGACACGAGTTGCCACGTCCAATGCGGTCATGTTGGAGTAGCCGTAGCGACTCAACTCCCTGGCCGTGGCGTAGTGCTGCCGCAGGTTGACCAGAAATCTGTCGCGCAGGATGCGATGTCCGTGGTAGACGGAGGAGAGAGACCGCTGTCCACTCTCTAGCCACTCATAGTACGTAAAGACTATCTTGTGCATCGGCCTGCCATCACCCTTATCGCGGATTAACTCGTACAAAAGTGTACTGCAGCCAGCGGTTGTCGCGCGCCAGCTTCATCCCCTCGTTCTCGAACCTCTGCTCCATCTGAATTATCACCGACTTCTAGTCTGTCGCAGCTGTCATGAGGACCAACTCCGCACAGTAGTCACGCACATTGCCCGCCGCCATCATGCAGGTTAGTGCGTCGTGCAGGTAGTGCTCCTCCAAGCCAATGTTGCGGTTGACAACCGTCATTGAAAGTGGTGTTGCGGATGGCAACCAAGGTTGAAATAGGGGAGGAGGTGACATAAAGCTTTTGGACATAAAAGGAACACCGCAGACCATTCCCCTATTAAATAGTTTTCTTCCTTTCTTCTGCATCTGACAATAAAGTTTTCATAATCGGATTAACTTTGTATCAATTACAAGTCCCGTAACAGCCAAGCTGGTTGCATTTGTTGACGAATGACTGAAAGCGAAGCCAGAGGCTCACCGTGTCCGTCGTGCCAGAGTATTGATTCTCCTTAGGCCATGCCTTTTTCAGCAGACCGATGATCCTGCGCTGCTCAATCTCGCAGGCGTTGTTGGACAGCGACGGGGTACGGTACTTGAAATCAGCAAAGTCCGTGCCACCGGTCTTCTCCTGCTCCACGCCCAGGCCTAGCTCCTGCTCCAGCATTGCCGCGATGCCTTCCATCGAGCGATTGGTCGCAATTCCTTCGGCCTTGTCCGCCATCGTGGCGCTCCCCTGCCGGTACTCGTCACGCACGTCCTGCGTCCCCTTCGTCACCTTGCCTTGCTTGGCCTGTTCGCCACGGACCGCCCCTTCCTGGGTAGGACGACCGCCCTGTGTCTCGGCCTCCGGAGTCCAGTGGCTCACATTACACAGGTCCCAAGGGACCTTCTTGGTGAGACGCTCCTGCAGTGCGCTGTTGCCCGTGAGCACCGTTGGTATTTCCGCGTACTGCTTCATCATGTCATCGGTCCACTTATCGACAGGGCGCGAGGCCACTTCGATCAAGTTCATCATCAAACCAGTGGTCCGGTGATGAGGGACGTAAAGGCCATGGAGAATAAGGCTGGAGCGGAGAAGGTTATACTTGCCGTCCAGGTCTCCCCAGTTATCGATCGTCCAGTCGCCAAACTCGTCGGCCAGCATGTCGCGCGCCTGTCCGTCCCTGATCTGGTGAGTGTCCAGTATATCAATGATATTTTGTACCGCCTTGACGCGCTCATCCTTCGTGAGCGATGAGCCCATCTGCATCGTGGCCTGTCTGCCTGACATCTCGGACAGTTGATTGAGGATAGCTGTGTGTGTCTCGGGGCTTTCTTGACCGTCCTTGTCGCTCATGATCCGGAGGATCTTGTCGAGAGGGGTTTTTCGTCACAGAGTCGTTGTTGCAAATTTGCTTTGAAGGTTGTCTTTTCGGAATTCCGTAACCTTGCTGTTCAGAACTCTACCGAGAACTGATCAGTATCGGATTAATCTACTGAATTCAGTTATGTCACTTTTGACGTCACTCGTGATCCTGTACAGCCGCACGTGGAACCGTGCTAGTATACAGATTGATCGAATTGGTGAAGCTTGTCTCTTTCTCCCTTTTTCTGAAGTGTTAAGTTCTTCTATCATGCACAACTAAGCTGGAGTATCCATGCTCGGGTTTACACAGGGTTAATCCGACTGAAGGGAGATTCCCCATAATACTTATCCTCCATGTAGTTCAAACAGAAATCAACGTAATATTGCAAGCGCGATAGCAAGTGCGATAACGAGCGCTGTTGAAGCGCCCGTAGCTTTTTTTCACATAGAAGCGCTGTAGTAGGCGCGTTAAGGCATCTGTACGCCCTCGTCCGTCCCGGAAGACGAGCACCGCTCATTCCAGCGGGCGCTCCACGGACATCTGTTCCGTGATGTCGATGCGGTTGGTGTCCAGCAGGCGCGTCAGTGCATCGCAGGCCTTGGCCTGGCACTTGGTCATCTGGTCTGCAGGGTTCTCGCCACCTGCAATCCATTTGAGCTCCGCGATCTCGCGCCGTTCGTAGGCCTGGCGCATCAGCTGAACGTCAATCATCAGCCGCTTTTCAGAGGTGGTCCCCAGCCTGGTGATGGCATCAAAAATGGACTTCGAATACGTGCACATCACCAGAGGGACCTTCCTGCCGTAGATCTCATTCAGCGTGGCCTTTATGCATGCCGCAGTGTCAAAGCCGTGCACCAGGGCGTACAGCTCAGCGGCAAGTACGCTTCTGGTGACCCTTTTGCACTTGGTAGAAGACCAGTGCACCACGTTGGCGCGCCCCTGGGCGTCTGCCATGGCTATCACGTAGCCAATCTGGGAGCTGTGGTCATCGTTGTTGGCAAAGGCGGCATCTGTGAAACACATGATTTTCAAGCCCGCCTCGTCGAGAGGCACGAATTTCAGGCCTATAAATTCGTCCGCAGTGTAGCGAGACCACGCTATCATGGAGACGTCTTCAGGCATCGCAGGCGGCGCAGCTGCAGCCAGCACGTGCGCCACCTTGTTGTCGACCAGCACCTTCATGGTCTCTGCACCGCTGCCGTCAACCCATGTAGCGTAGGTGATCGTGTTGGGCGCCTCATCCTCGTCGGAGCTCGACTCGGCGTCCCCATCACCACCATCATCATCGCCACTGGCCAGCTCCTGAGTATAGGCATCCAGGGCGTAAGAGACAGCAGACTTTGTGGGTTCACGTGCGCGCCACTCAGCCATGTGTTTCTCCCTCTCCGCTTTCGAATGCTTGCTCATGAAGTGGCCTTCCTCACCACAGATGAAGCATTTGCGCTTCGCGCCGGCGTCAGCTTCGCGCTTTAGCTTAGTGAGCTTGCGGTCAACCAGCATCTGCTGGATGATATCGTCCACCACGTCCACTGTAAGCGCGTCCTGCAGGAACACCTGCGCAGGCGGCTTGCGCTTCACTTCCATGGACCTTACGTCCGCATCCACAGTCAGCGAATCACGCACCAGGGGTAGCCAGCTGAGCAGCAGACTTCCCGGGCGTGTTAATGTAGCGCATAACCTCCTTGGCAGTCGAAGGGTGTTGGCGCAAGGTGGTTAGCAGCCTGTCGCGAAGCAATGTCTAGTCTTGGTAACCTGGTGACAGGGGACGTTGCCCAGCTTCGAGCCATTCGTAGAAGGGGAAGACAAGCTCGTGGACGGGCTTGCCCACACCATGGTCACGAATGTAGCCCTCGAAAGTGCACTGCGTCTAGCGATAGTCACGCGCCATCTTTATTGTGCGATTCTTGAAGAGCGACTCCATGCGCTCCATCACTAGCATCCACTCGTGTGAAGCGGTACCCATGACTAGTGTCATGCATTAGTTGCGCACAGAGCCTGAGGCCATCATGGCCGGCAGGGCGCTCTGCAGATAGCGTTCCTCAAGTTCACTCTGCTGGCAATGCAGGACGAACGTCTTGAAGCGCATCCACAGGCTTTGAGAGTCCGTCGTGCCGGTGTACCTGTTCTCCTTCGGGTACGTGCTCTCCAGATTGGTCACGAGCCTCCGTTGCTCGCGGTCGTGCTCTCTGTCACCACTGACATAAGGGCGCCTGTAGCGGTAGGAGGCGAACGTCTCATTTCCCTGCGAGTCCCTGTTCAATTCTTCCTCCTGCAGTCTCGCCTGCTGATCTAGAATCACAGCAGCACTAGCCGGTAAGAGGCTCCCGCTCGCGATTCCAGTCGAATGTTGGCTGCCAGCCCCGCTGGTAGTCACCCTGCCCCTAGCACCATCGCTCGCCATGTTCTCCAGTGGCGTCATCCGGAGTGTCTCCCTCCCCTCTAGCCAGTCAGCTCTACGCCAGAGCTTCCGTGGCACCTGGATCTTCTCAAGTTGAAGTTGAAGCGCTGGGTCAGAGGTGTTGACAATGGCAACCTTGCTGAAGAGGTGGCGTGCCTCCTCAGTCCAATTGCCAGTCTTAGCAGCCGTAGCCATCGACTTCCCCATCGACCCTCCTTTGACCTAGTGAGGCGGCACCCATACGCCGTGAGTCAGAAGCTGGGTTTTCAGGACGGCGTACGGCACCGACATGCCCTTCCAGTCCTTCTCGTTCCAGTCCCTGAAGGCATCGCCAATCATTTCTCTTGCCTCGTCATCGCGTACACCCTCTGTCTTTAGCGCATCAGCGATCTCTCTTAGGAGCTCCTTGCGTTGCGCCAGGGTCAGCCCGCTGGCCGGTCCTTCCCCCTTCACGGTCATGCTACCGCTGTCCGCATCCTTGAGCTGCGCATCAGGCGTGTAATCGTCTTCTTGATCCTTGACCATGACTGGTGTTGTCGAGAGTGAGGGAATCGTCGAAGAAAGTAAATCAGTAAATCGGTGTTGTTGTCGTTGTTTGCAAACGCAGGGTTCCTGTAGTGTAGGATTGCCTTGCCGGTCAGAACTCTACCGAGAACTGATCGGTGTCGGAACCTTCTGCTGAATTCAGTCTTGTTGATATTTTTGTAGTCACACCGCGACCCTGTACGCGCACACGTGCTAAGGACGTGAGCCCGTGTACAATGGTCGGTGGTGTGATCTTGATTATTCTATTCTTCTTCTATCTAACTATCGCGCAGAATACAGACTTTTACATAGAGGCTGGATTTAGGGGCTGGATCCACTGAACCGACCCCATTGGCCAGAAGGGCTTCTGGAAAAGTGGGCCCTGACGAGTACAAATCCCTCTTGCCAGGCAGACAGACATATCAACAATATCCCATTTACCTATACTCATTCGTCATGCAGCAGTTTTTTAAGAGCTGCTTTTAATTCAAATACACCACTCTCAAGATTATATGCTTGCAAAATAGTGGGAAAACTAAGAAGCAATAGAAGTCGAGAATATGGGCATGGGCATACTCTTGGCGTTCATAGTCGACTGAATGCCAGATATTGTAGACCTCGAGTGATTGTAGGCAGTAACAACTCTATCTCTTTGTCTAACTGTCTAACTGTCAAACTGTCAAAACGTCTGAGCTACACAAATAAAATCCATCATCTTCCAATCTGGATGGCTCTGGCTCAACCCAATCTTGAGGGTGCACTAGCTTTCATCATCTTTGTCCATCTACACCTGTGGGAGCTATTTCACTTGAAATCTTACCCACCACAACGGCGGACTCATCGAAGGCTTGAAAGTCGTTATGTAAGAGTACAAGTTGAGAGAAAGTACTGGATGTCTTTAAGTGTGAAGGAGAAGGATCTGTCATTTCTTGATTGATATATTTCTCCGTCTCCATCCAACCGTTGTTTAAAGTACAAACTTTGGCCGATTCAGATGGTTTTCACGTGAGTGTCCATTCCACAGAAATGTCATGAGGATGACCGTTCATGACATTTGATTACAAGTAGCTAGCACCTTAGAGAGTTTCTGTTGTATTTATATACTACAGCGTTTACCCAGACTTGCCTCGGGACATCTATTTAGTTAGTGTCGTCTCACATTACCAACAAGGTATATTAATTATACATCATACTCGACTATACTTACCAAAAGTGTAGACTAACTGCAAAGCATATCTTGGTCTTCATGTCTGGTTCTCAGAGAGCCATAACGGTCAGACTCAATCAGTAGACGCACGTAAGATGGGAGGGGGGGATGAATAGCAAAGGCACTGATGTAAGGTGTGAAAAGCCACCTGAGTGGTACACGGATCACCAAGTTTCAACTACTATTTACGTTCTGGGGCCCTTAATAGACATTCAAGACCATGAGGCTCTACCATTGGCTCGTACTGTCCACATACTATTCATCCATACGACGGCTGTTAGGCTACTCAAATACCTTCCGTCACCACCAAATACAGCTGGAGCTTCAACACTAGCTATTATTGTCGCTTTCCTTCAGCTATAAAAGCTTTCTTAATTACTAAGAGACTAGCTTCTGGCTGCAAGTTTCCCATTCCTTCAAGCCCGGTTACTTTCAAACAAAGTGTTCTTGATTGAGAGTGCTTTGTGTAAGAAGCGCTTTTGGCTGTAAATTAGAATGTCTCCGTGAATAGTGAACGCATTGGCATGATCGCCCAGCGCCATTTAACGACAAAACCCCATCATGGAAACCTCGTCGACGACCAAAAGTCAGCCAGTTGCTGATATCTGGGTAGTGTTGAGGAACCTAAGTCGGAGAGGACAGAAAAAAGGGATTCCATGTCAGTTTATCTTGGATGTTTGATCCTCGGGAGCCAATTGAATTAATGGGAAGTTGAAGCACGCCACACCTACACTTGCCTGCCACCTATTTCCATTAGTTTGGTCTCTTAATTATCACAGTTTTACATCCACTAAATCATCATCAGCTCCCATTGTCTACATTACGTTTCTATTCACTTACGTCCAATACCTACTCTACGTCTACCAGCTGTGTATAGTTTCATGCTGCCGCATTGATGCTTTTACGATCTATAGTCCGAGCAGTAAATACCTACCCATCTAGACGCAAGAAGCGTCCTTTTGTCTGGTTGAATATCAAGCTCTTTCAACTTGGGAATGCTACTACTACTGCATTGAACTAGCCGCATCTACGTATCAACTTTCTCCCTAATATCATACATAAGAACCACTATTTCTTTTGAGATTCCCGCAACTAAGCTGTCCTACAAAATGCCGACCGGCTAAAGCTTGCTGAATGATCTTCTCATATCCTACACTTCAGAGCTTAAATCGCATAGAGGCTCACTTCCCTTAGATAACAACACAACGGTTGGAGCAAATTGGCATTATTCTGCACGTTTTATCTCTCGTGGGATTTCATTCAAGTTTTAATTCCCTTTCTTTCTCCTATACCCACGACAAAACATACTACCGTAATGTATCCTTCGACCCAAGATCCCACCGCTCTTTGGGGGCTAAAATGCCAAGACCTGACATCGGGCCAAGAGTGTATTGTCAATGTACTACTACTACTAATCTACTAATCTCGCAGATTGTACCGCTCTTTGTTACTCGCTTCCTTCACCCCCCCCCCCCCCCTATCTGCAGTCATTTACTTGAATCTTTTTTTTTCGGTTATGCCATGCGTTTTCAGCCTCAAATTGACACTCAATCCTTTTACCATAGGATTGCAATATAGGGTAGGATATCGTACATCCATGAGATTTCATATTTGATGTGATCAATGGGGAAAAGCCTGAGCAGGTTTGATGGACAATAACTTTCACGATGCGGGTTAGATTTCAAGGTCTCTCGCCAGCTGCTCAATCATCATCCTCGTCAACCTCATCATCATCCTCGTCATCATCATCCTCTTCATCATCCTCAACATGAGCCCCGTCCTTCTCCAAGTTGACCTTGATCCATCTATTTTGTGCGCCATCTCTGCCAATTTCGAAACTCGCAATTTCCATACCTTTAGTCTCCTTGAAGTCGGTGCAAATACTCATGGCATCTGACCCAAACGCAGTTCTGTGCAAAGACTTCCAAAGATGATTGAATATCTGCATGTCTTTTTTAATAATGATCTTGGGAAGTCTTCCATCTTCTTCTGGATCATGTTCAAATTCCCTGAAGATCCTGTCGAGAATTTCGATATCAGATTGTTCATCGACAACATAAGACTTTATGCGCCGGAGCAAGCCTGCACTGACACTGGCCTTATGCTCCCAGATGCTCAGCAAAGCTTCGTCGGAATTAATCACGTTATTCCTATTGATGAGTTCCAAAACTTCCATGTACCCGTCGTCTTTATCAACATAGACATCGGCATGGAAGCCTCCAGGGCCTGAGACTTGATTCCAACCTTCCTGCGACTCGGAGAATTTGAGTCCAAGAGTAGCAGCATAGTGAACTACTCTATTTCTCTCTGCTACAACCAGAGTGCAGAACATGGCAGTCATGAAGACTGAAAGAGAAAAGTTCGAGAGCCACATAATGGTCGAGTTGGCGCAAAGATGTGAAAAAGGATATGATGGTATGATGGGGTAAGGAAAGCTGGTTGTTTAAGAGAGAGAAAAGCGGGATGAATAACGAGAGATACGCGGGTTTCAAACCATCATCTAGTCATCTGGATGGTGTCAGCTTTATGCAAAACTAGTCACTAGTTGAATCATACCTCGATCCTCCTGTTCGCTCTAATATTCATTCTGCTTATCGATTTACGGCCCCCAAATCTGAAGTCTAAAAGCAGCACCAAAAAGGTTGCTCGATACGACAGAAACTTTACGCCCGCTGGTTTTGTAAGGTGGGAACAAACCACCTCATGGCCATACACAAAGCGGTGGCACGATGAAGCTCATACCCATGATTTCAAAGATCAAGAATCGATCCCATGGAAAAACAAGCCTGCCATTATCATCAGCCGGGCCGATCCTCGCCCAACAAGAAAGTCTAATTCGACACATCCGAGCTACTCTCCCCCATCATCTATTTCGCAAAAATGCCGTGGGGCTTCAGCTAATTTTCCAATCATTCGTTACATGGGTATCTGATTACTAGCATCTCTTGGGCGTTCTTTGTAGTCGAGTGGCTTGCTTGATTCCTATTAAACTGACAGGGCTCCTCGAACACACAGAGATTGCTAACGAACAGGAGTGCTTCACTTGTCAGCGGCATGTACGACAACCACTGACCTCTGCATACACTGTAGTACAAACCAAAGGATACGCGCCCAAACAGAAGGAATCATTTCTCGGCGTGAAAACCGAACGGAGCTATGGTTGCCGAACAGAGTTAGCTTCACGTAATATAAAGCATAATCAAGAACGCTTGCTTACTTAAATGGTCGAGCAATATGTAAATATCTATATCCTTAGTCAAACTTTACTCACTAGTTTCTCCGTATTATTCAGACAGGTGGTTCCTAGTTTCCGTGCCGTAATCCCGTCTTCTCTTTTCAAGTGCCCCAGCTTCAGGCTGCGCTTCGCTAACGAAGTTAACCCAACCCTGCGGCCGTTCGACTATTAGTCAGTCGCGCGTTTCTTGTAACTCCAAGTGCCGAAAGGCTCGTGTACTTAGCAAAATTGCGATCTCGCGTCGAAGCATTACGGTACCATGACCATCAATCTTAGCGCAATCGCTAACCCCGTGAACACTGGCGGCTTGTAGAATAAAAAGTTCCGTAGCATCAATTGAATAATTGGTACGAAACATTCATCTTAATTTGGGCCGCTCATCTCCACCAGCTTAGTGTTAAAGTGATGAACGCTACCAACTATTTTTCAGTATAGTACTTGAAGCTACACATCGCTAGTTGTAGCTTCATATGACTTTTTGCATTAGGTCTCACTCAAGTTAAAAAAGCTGCATCCCCCCGTCGCCTTAATGGCTGCCACTCTAAAGTATAGCACAGTCGCTTATGATCGAAGACTTGACTATACAGCGTAAGCGCAATACTTTTTTCCTTCAAGTCTGCTACATGTTAGGGAGTATAGAACCTCATAGTCTCGTGTGGCGCCGACTTCGACAGGGAGTAACCGAAAGTTCTGGAAAGATAATTAGTGGAGCTGTCGGGCTATGGAGACTCCGAGTCCATCCGGAATAAGACCGGGTTTATGCTTTATCAAGGTACGTGACACTCGACGACATTTAGTAGTTTGTCTTTGATTATCTCGAACAATATAACATTAACACATGCCACACCATCTGCGGATCTATTCTTGGGATCGCGGCAGTTGGTTCTTGTCTGCATATTGGGTTAGTCGTGTTTCGACAGGAGCTTTGAAGGAGCAATAGCGATCATGGATAACATAAAAGGCAAAATTTATCCACTCAATGCCCTGGTCTGCTGATTCCACCTCTTCCATTTGCTTAGTTAGCTGCTCTAGTCACTCATATCAGATGGTATCGTTGTATCAATATCGGATTTCTCATCCTATCGCAGCCAGCCCAGGTCCTCGGAACAACGCGCCACTTCGGCATTACGAATTTAACAGTAGTCCCTACTAAGCTCACACTAAACGCTCAAAGCAAACCAACCACTCACAAAAAACATACTGCCACAATGTAACAAGTCGAATTCACTTGATACCTGCTGCTTCCCGATTCAAACATTACCACCTTGTGGCTTACTCTAGGTTAGGTAGCGGGGGCCAAGGTGATTACATGAGTCCTTTTGACAGAGCATTAATCGGGCTAAAACAAAGGTCCATGCTTCCACGTTCAATAATTAGAACTAACGCTAGAGAAGAAAGAGAGTTCTTACTTCAGAAAAACTTTATGCCCGGTCTACTCTAGTGCTCAGATACCAAAAGTAAGACGTAGTGGTAACACTGAGCTCTAGATATACTACGTTTTCTAACCTTCCAAACTCCCTGCCACCATAAACGGAAGCTTCGTCGCCATTAACTACGGATATGCTTCATAAGTTCCTTGTGGAAGGCAAATGATCTTATGCACCACCATTGTAAGCACACTTGTCGATGTTTCGAGTAGTGTACGAGTTTAAGCACAACGGTTGTGAACTCTCAATAAACGAGTTCTTACGAGAGGGCAATATGATCGCTTTGGCTTTGACGTGTATTCTATAGCAGTGAGTAAAATCTTGAGATAAAGAGACCTCCCCGAAAGCAGAGCCTTCATCATCATGCAGCAAATACTATCGCTTGCTGGGAGCTTGGGAAGGCGGAAGGGGGTCGATATTGATTTAGTGTACTTTCTTTACGCCTCCCAACATTATGACAATGAGTAAACTCGTATGATACGTGCTGTATGCTTGAACATAACTAAAAATACGTGGTATTAAAAAACATGTGATGGTAAGCCCAAGTATACACATCTTACAATGGAATTACTCAGTGGTCGGCGATGGAGGAGAGACAGACCAATCAATACATGTAATTCTACAGCACTCATCAGCCAGGACTTAAATCTATGAGTTTCAAGGAGCATGTTACTCTAGAACTATTAGCCGTGCGCCCGCAAAAGCAAGCAAGAAGGTTCTGCAGAAAATAGGGTTGATACCATAATCTTGGGCTGTTTATGTTGTTGATTCGCTATATTCTTCCCGATCTATCTGTCCAGTCTTACTTTGAGAGCCCCAACTAAAAGATATCTTATTTAGTGCTTCATAAGCACACTATCTATAATTAATTGATGAAGAGACCTAGTAAAGTGTCCTTAGTGTGTTGAACAAAGATGAAAAGATAGCACAATTGGTATTGAATGGCCTAAGATTATTCTTTATCTCGTTACATTGAAGAGAGAAGGAACTTTGAGAGCTCATATAAAGCTACATCAAGTTTGTCAAACCCATGAGATCCAGGGGCCTGATAGGCATAGCTGCGGACTGTGGATCAGCGAGCTCCGACCTCGACTTTTATTTTTATCTTGCACAACTCTCAGATTTACAAATCTAGTCTCAGTTGGGACCGTCAGTGCCCGTGTTATGGATAGCAAGATGTCTCGGAAACAATGATACCCGGGATTAGCCGCCCAGATGAATAGGCGACGAGTACATAGAGTCGCACGACAAAATGCCTGCATCGTACTTGATGTTACAGTTGGAAGTGTTTAAGTGTCACGGGTTAGACACAAGATGTTCTTGTAGCAGGTTCGGAGATTCAGAATACGTGCATTGAAGGGGAAAGGAAGAGAACTATCTAATCTATCTGTATGCAAGAGGGGTTTTATGGAATGAATAAGTGGGGAGCGTACCCACTATATCTCCAGGCGCAGCCCTAACATTAAGCGAGACGGTACTGTAGTTTACACGACAAATATATAGCTCACAGATACATGCTTGATTTGATTTGATTATATTTAACGTCTACTGGAATCACTAAGATCAAACGACGCTGATCCCTGCACGAAAGATACATGCTTTCTATTCTATTCCCTTATAGCCCAGTCCCTTTTCACCCCTGACTGTATCATCAATATTATATACATCGCGGACCAGAGGCGGCACTTCGACTAAGCTTGCGCGCAACAAACTAAAACTTCAAGTCTAATGAAATCATTCGCTTTCTCAATTTTCTTTCATTCCATGAAAAATAGTGTCAACAGACCTTTTCTGCAGAATGGACTTTGCCAAACGCTAAGCCTGACCTACGGAACTAATCCCAAGATGCTGCTGTATCAAAGTATTGGGTAATGTACCCTGAGCATTGATTTTCCTGACTTCCAGGCGAACCACCAAGAACAATGATAATATCGTCAAAATAATCATTATGCCTAATCCTTTGGTCGTATGATATCGTTCACTTGTATTTACTTGGCTTGGTAGTAATTCTATTGCGCACTCTGCACCAGATCGTCCGGTTGATGCAATATCTTTCCAGATGGTAGGAAGTTGTAAGTGTGACGGTTCTCTTTATTGAGCCTCCCCTAGCCCTACAAAATCCCTAACCCCATCTCTCTCTGTCTCATTCGACGCTCCTTTATGCAACGTCGGGGTCTCTTATCTAGACCTTTGCGCTTGTCTTTTGTATTTAGCAGTCGTTGCATTGCACCAACATACGTGTCAGAGTATTACTACACAAACGTAGTGGAAAGGAACTTGTACCCGTAAGCCCAAGCGTATGATACTTCGTAGTTGAAGTATTCAAGGGGCGAACGAAGAGAAGAGGTGCAATTAATGCAAGCAGATACTACAATAACTAATAGTCTGTGTCAACCTGTAACAACTATTTCAATCAAATACTTTTCTTCTTATTACATACCATCACCATGGCCGATTTCATAAAGCATCTAGGAGCTGAAGTGGAGGAAGAGCTGTACTTACTAAACTTTAGACAGTCATACTTTCTTTGTGCTTCTAGAGAGATACCAAATATTACTTACCAGGGCGTGCGCTACTGGCCTAGATCTTGGAGATAGCTCAGAGATAACGTACATGATGGAACCCCTAGACAAGTACCACAGATCTCCAAGATTCTAGGTATGAACGATCGACAAGCTCTCCACTGCATTCACCCTGTTTCGCACAGAGGCAAAGTTACCATAGTACAAGCGTCCACTCGTCCCCCGAGCAGCGCCTAGAACAACTCAATACAAACAATACCAAAAAACGCATGGGATGCTGAAACTGCGATGCTCCAGGACACCACTCCAATAAGTGACTTGAAAACCGTTCAACTCCAGGGTTAAGAGCACGACGAATCAGCAAAGATCCCAGAAGCCCAGCTTGCCAAGCAACAACCAACAAAACGAAAGACATAAAACGGAAAACCGATTGGCTGGAAAAGAGGCATCATCGCCTTACACGTGCCAGACACCAATGTGACAATGTGTAGAAGTTGGTCCTTAAATTAAAATATTTCTAACATGATAAAAATGTGGCTACTCCTCTTTTCATATTTATTAGCCCATTTTTTCCGATAAGAGTCCCGTCTTATCAATCTACTCGAACTTCATCCGCAACTCCCGTGAAAGGTTTCTGAACACAATGCTTCTACATCACGTTACATTCTTGCCTGAGTCACCCACAATCATATGTTCCCTGGAACACTGGTACCAAGTTGGTGGCAGCCTGAATGAAATCAAAATGGTCCACAATGATCAAGTGAAGAACATGGTATCCCGAATGTTTCAGTTCAACCCAATTCAACCCAGTCAGCATCTCCGACTCCTGAAGTAAGCAGCAAACCCCAGACGATAACAATGCCATTCTATTCCCTGTGCAGACAAGACACACTGGTGGTGGAGCAGTGGAACGCACGAGGCTAGCCCATATGTGTGCCGGCCATATAAGCGATGAATCTTTACAAGAAACGTGCTCGACTGTAAGAGGAGTGGTTGTGGACAAGCCCCGATTTGATGAAATTTGGCCGTGTGACACGTGCATCAAGGACAAAGCTCCTCATTACACACCACAGGATAAGAGACACTCATTTAATGCAGTGATGGACTGCATACATGTGGATGTTGCAATTTTAGGATGGTCATCAAGAAATGACGCAAAGTATTTCGTAGTGATTACGGACGAATATACAAGGTACATGTCAGACATAGCCATACCAAGGTTAACAAAGCAAACGGGTCACCTAGTAATCACAGAAATTAAAACCTGAACACTCCAGAACGGACGCAAGCCCATAGAGCTTATGGTGGATACCAATGAAAAAAATGGGCAGCATCTAAAAGGATCACAGTCCACAGATCGCCAACTTACTCGCCAGACTAGAATGGGATATCTGAGAGAGCGATGTAGAAGCTTACTCGTAAACTACGCTGCATAGTCGCTAATAGACTACCGCAGGGCTTCTGGGATATCACTCCACCATCTATAATAGGCGATGAACAACGCTGGGCACACGAATCAAGACTAAACCGTAGCCCCAGTTGGAGTGGCAAAGGGAAATAGCAAGACTGGCAGGACAACGTGAGCCTGAAGCGCCAAGCATTGTGCACTTTCGGATCTTTAGCTCTAGAGCAGTAGTCAAACTTTCAGGACTAAAACATGGTCAAGTTGAAAATATCGAAAATTTCATTGAGAGGTGTTGAGGGCACAAATATAGGCTACGAAGGAACACCCAAGTGCATTGTGTACATACCATCAATGGACAAGGTTGTAAGAACACAGAATGTGCCTATCCTTGAAAACGTTGTCAAACCAGATGCAGCGAGGCTGGTTTCACGCCCCCAAGTAACACTACGGCCGACCCTTGAGGACCAGAAGCCCAATGCATCTTTGCAAGCCACACATCGGCCTGACGTTGGTGATCCCCTGAGTGACGAGTTGGAATGCAGTCTGAGAGTCCTATCGATCTTCATCGAGCCAGCCACACCAAAAAAAGCGCTGGCAGCTAGTGGAAAATGGAGAGAAGCCATTAACAAATAGGTCAAAAATATATTACCACACGACATCTTCGAATTTGTCGAAGCTCCTCAAGGTCGAATCTTGATTCCAATGAAGTGGGTGTTCAAAGTCTAGTTTGACAGAAAATACAAAGCGAGATTCGTAGCAAGGGGGAACAAGCAAAAGGAGGACATAGTCTACAACAAGGCGTTTGCTCCGACACCTCACACAGACAGCTGAAGAACTTTGATGGCATGTGCTGTGGCTACTGGTAGAGTAGTTAGACTAGCGGACATAACGGCTGTATACCTTCATGGCATTATACAGGAAGACATCTATGCCAGACCGCCAATGAAACTCCAGAACTACTTAGGAGCAATTTCCCGAGTCTAAGAAAAAGCTAACTTTGCCCCGGGGTTGGTCATCAAACTCAGGCGGACGCTTTATGGCTTGAAGCAAAATGAACGCGAATAGCAACAGGTCCTGAATTCCAACCTGAAGGACATGGGCTTCCATGAAGTACCATGCTACCCATCCACATACCGTGACGACGTGCGAGACATCACAGTATGCACCCATGTTAATGACCTCTTTATGATGAACCTGACGAGAGGGCAGTTAAGGACTTTGAATGCAATATATGCGAAAGGCTCCACACCAATCTCAGCGAAGTCCCGAAGTGGTTCTTTGGAGCCAATTTCGCCTTAAATCCTAATGGCGGTTCATTGGACCAGATTACCTTGATTGAGAGCATTCGTGAGGAAGCCGGCATGCAAAGCTGTGAATCATCACCAACTTCAGTCGAGCCACCAACACCCTACCCATGACAAGAAAAGAGTAATGACCCAGGGGACCACGAGCTGGGAAAACAACTAGCGGACAAAAACCTAAGACTGGTGGGGGGGATGATGTACGCGAGTACCATAGCCCGTGCTGATATAACATACGCTCTCAGAAGACTCGTACCAGTCTTCAAGTCAATAAGACAATCCAACAACAAAGCTCTTACAAAACTCTTGCAATATTTGTCTGCGAAAAAGAGTTACAGAATTATCTACACGGCTCCAACAAAGCAACCCAAGCACAATACGAGACACTGCTATATGTACACAGACGCTATATGGGTCGAAGACCCTAATGGGAGATCCACAAGTCGAATGACCATCTTCGTAGCAGGAGGTTTTGTGATTTGGATATGCTAAAGCCTAAAGGTGTTCACCAAAAGCTCTCTAGAGTCTTAGCTGATCGCTATGTCAGAGGGGATGGCTGCGACAACTTATGCTAAGAATTTCGCGAGCGCCATCGGCCACACACTGGAAAACGAAGTATACACAGAAAATAAAGCAGGGATCACGACCGCAAACAAACTCGACGCAACGTCTAAGGCAACAAGACATGTCCAGGCCAGAAACTTATACATTCGTGAAAAGGTTGCCGACGGAACAACCGACCTCGAGTATGTAAGCACAAAACAACAAATTGCTGATGCTCTCACAAAATCGTTGTAAGGACCATTAGTTGAGAAGTACAACAAGGTAATCTTCGGTTGTCTGCACCTAATTACACCTCCTCACCAGTCTCTGGCAGCCTAAGAAATAACACACCTGTCGGTGTGAGGGGGGGTGTCGCGTAGCTGCAAAATCGAATATGAAGAACGCAAAGGCTACTTACTGCTGGCACATGATACACAAGCCCTAGTCACGTTAAAGCATACTTCCAGGAGAGCTCCGGATAAGGCTCGGCGATGCCGATAAGGCGGACTTCTTATCTAAGAAGGGGCTTGTATATCTTTTAATTCACCCTGGATAATGAAAGTTGAGGAAAAATTCAAGAATAACTTTTAATCATAGTTTCTACACATCAAATCGTCTTGAAGTTCCATTGTCTATATTATGTTTCTCTTCATTTACAGACATTACCTACTCTACTTCTATCAGATGTTTGTAGTTTCATGGTGACGCATTTATGCTTTTTTATTCTTTAACCCGTGCAGTAAATAGAACTCAGTCTAGACACAAGGAAAAGTCCTTCCATCAGGTCGAATATCACGCTCTTTCGACTCAGGAATGCTACTACTATTTCACTGAACCAGCCGCATCTACGTACCAACTTTCTCACTAACCTCATACACAAGAAGCACCATTTCTTTTGAGATTCCCGCAACTAAGCTATTCTACGCAATGCCCATCAGCTAACGCTTTCTGAATGACCTTCAGATCTTCTTACCCTCCAGAACTTGGATCTTATAAAGGCTCACTTCCTTTGGGTAACAGCACAATAATGAGAGCAAAATGACATTATTTTGTACGTTTTATCTCTATTAGTATTTGGCTTAAGCGTCAATTCTCTTTCTTTCTCCTATACCCACGACAAATCATACTACCGTAATGCATCCTTTGACCCAAGATCCTACCGCTCTTTGGGGGCTAAAATGCCAAGACCTGACATTGGGCCAAGCGTGTGCATTTTTTATGTACTACTCGTGATCTCGCAGAGTGCAGCGCTTTTTGTTATCGCGTGTACTGGTTTCACCCCCCCCCCCCCCATCTGTAGTATTTTACTTGTATCTGCCTTTTTTACGTCATACCATACATTTTCAGCCTCAAATTGACACTCAAACTAGTTTACCACTTCTTGGCATGCCTTTTGCCATAGGATCGCAATATAGGTTAAGATATCGTACTTCCATAGGATTTCACATTTGATGCGGACAATGGGGAAAAGGCTAAGTATATTTGATGGGCAATAACTTTCACGATGCGAGCCAGATTCCAAGGTCTCTTGCCAGCTGCTCAATCATCATCCTAGTTCTTCAGGTTGGCCTTGATCCATCTACCATCGGATTCATCTTTGCCAACTTCGAAACTCGAAATGTACATTCCCTCAGTCTCCACGAAGTCGGCACAAATATCAATGACATCTAACCCAAATGAGGTTTTGCGCAAAGATCTCCAAAGATGATCGAAGTACTGGCTGTCCCTTTCAATAACGATTCCAGGAATTGGGTCCTCTGATTCAGGATCATGCTCAAATTCCCTTAAGACTTTATTGACAGTATCAATGTCAAATCGTTCATCGATGGCATAGGACTTGATTTCCTTGAGTGAATCTGCACTACCCCCGATCGCACGCTGAAAGATGCTCAGAAGGGCTTCGGAGGTGTCGATCAAACGATCTTCATTTTCAAGATCTGTAATCTCAATAGACTTGTCGTCTGAGTCAACATGGAACTCCACAACGAAGCCTCCAGGGCCTTCGGCTTTCTTCCAACCATCATCCATTAGGGTGAATGAGAGTCCAAGAGTTTCAGCTCCGTGAACTATTTTATCTCTCGCTGCCACAATTAGAGTGGAGAACATGGCAGTCATAAAGACTAAACGAGCAAGGTTTGAGAGCCACATAGTGGTTAAGTTGGCGCAAAGAAGTGGAAAAGAGTATGATGGTATGATAGGATAAGGAAATCTCGCTGTAAAAGAGAGAGAAAGGCGGGATAAGTGATGATAGATATTGAGTTTTCAACCCATCATCTAGTCATGGGGATGGTGTCGGCTTTATACAAAAACAGCTGCCAGTTGAATCAGCTACCAGCCATCAATCGTCCTATTCGTTCTGGTATTCTGCTTCTCGATTTGCAGCCCCCAAGTCTCAAGTCTAGAAGCTTGCACCAATCAAGTTGCTAAGTATGACATAAAAATTACAGACTCGTTGCCTTTGTAAGGTGAGAACGAACCACCTCATGGCCGTACACAAAGCGGTGGCACAAGTTCATACCCACGATCTCAAAGATCAACAACTGGCCCCATGCAAAAATAAGCCTACCATTATCATCAGCCGGACCAATCCAATCCAATGCCGATCCCATCCAATGCCGATCTCCGCTCAACAAGAAAGTCTAATTCGATACATGCGAGCTACCGTCCCCCACCACCTATTTCGCAAAATGCCGTGGGGCTTCGGTTGACTTTCCAACGATCCTTTACATGAGTATCTAATTACTAGCAGTTCGTGGGCGTTCTTTGTAGTAAATCAACTTGTTGAATTCAAATTATATTGACAGGGCACTTCGAACAGACGGAGATTGTTAACGAGCAAGAGTACTTCGCTAGTCGGCGACATCTACCGCAACCATCGACTTCTACGTGCTCTGTAGGGCGAAACAAAAGATACGAGCCCAAACATACGGAGTCATTTCTCAGTCTAAAATCCGATCGGAGGAGCTACGGATGCCGAATACAGTAAGTTTCACGTCATATAATGCATAATTAAAAAGACTTGCTTGCTTCGATGGTCGAGCAATATCTTAAAATCTATATCCTCAGAATCAAACCTTACTCTCTTACTCTCTAGTTTCCATGCCGTAATCCCGTCTTGTCTTTTCAAGTGACCCAGCTTCAGACTGCGCTTTGCTAACGAAGTTACCACAACCATGCGGCCGTTCGACTATTAGTCAGACTCTGTTCCTTGTAACTAACTCCAAGCGATCAAAGGCTCGTTTGGTTACCAGGATTACCATCTCGCGTCAAAGCATTGCGGTACCATGACCATCCATCTTGGCAATCGCTAAACCCGTGAACACTGGCGACTTGTAAAATGAAAAGCTCCGTAGCATCAATTGAATAATTGGTACGAAATATTGAGCTTAATTCGGGCCGCTTGTCTATGTCAGCTTAGTGTTCAAGTCATGAACGCTACCAACTAATTTCTAACATGGTATAAGAAGCCGCACATCGCTAGTTGTAGCTACATATGACTTTTTGCATTAGGTCTCACTCAAGTTATAAAACCTGCATCCTGCTTAAATGCTTGTTTTCTTTAATCTTTATGTACCAAGTACCCTGATTTCTTGCGCTTTTGTGCAGTGTATTGCAATGTGATGTGTGCTCCGTAGGTAGAAAGCCTCTATAGCCCGTACATAATATATGCCTGCACAGGGGAATTTAGTCCATGGGTTGAATAATAAGTCCTGGAATGATTAATTAACATTCCGAACATATCCATGGGTTTAATCATCTACACGAAATACATGATCGTTATGATACGGGCTCTTGGTAAGGGTTAATGGCTGGGTTATGTATGCTAAAAAAAGAAGGGTTATCTATTTTTTCTCTAGTGTATGCCTAAATGCCGCAAGGAAATGAACGTTTCGTTTACAATTATCGACAAAGCCTTGACAATGAATCGTGATCGTGGTACTTTTTCTCTTTTGTTTAAGTCTGCTACCTGTTAGGTAGTATAGTATATGAAAGTCTCATGTGGCGCCGATTTCGACAGGAAGCAACTGAAAGTTATGGAAAGATAATCAGTGGAGATGTCGTGGAGATTCCGAATCTATCCGGAATGATGCCGGGCAAATACTTCATTCCGGTACGTGAGACACGACGACATTTAGAAGCTATTCCTTAGTTAATAGGAATAATAGAACTGTTAAATTGGTCCTTAATTTTCATTATTTTAAAATAATAAAGAACTGTATGGCTACCCCTCTTCTCATGTATAATGGCCCTTTGGATATAAGGGTCTCATCTTATCCGGAACTGTCCCGGAGGTCCGCTTCAACATCCCGCCTATATTCCCGGAGCTCTCGCTAAGTGAGCTTCTGTGGTCAAGCTGTTTCTGGATTCTGTAGTCCATGTGTCGCCCAAAAATTAAGAATATTCTGTAGTTCAGTGGCTTTCTGCTTCAACAACAAGATATGTCACAGCACGTGAGGACTACCACTACGGGATTTATACTTGGAATCACGATTGAGGATTCTTTCTTGCCTATCGGCTTGGTCATATTCTGACAGGAGCTTTGAAGGAGATACAGCTATCATGGATGGCATAAAAGGCAAAAGTCATCTACTCAATGCTTCAGTGTTTCAAATCTATAACTCGCTCAAGAGCGTCTGCCTAGACAGTTGATTCTCAGTTCTATTATGCCTCTGATGAGCTGCTCCAGCGCCTATGTCTAATACATACGTATTTCGCCACCTTAGTTATACTCACTATATCTTGGAGCACTTTTGAGATACAATTGCATGCAGGCGGACATCCATAATGGGATGGATCCTAGCTGTAGCCGGGCTATTGTGGCCTATAATCATGATATTTTACTGTGTTCTGCATACTCATTGGAGAAACTCCCCTCATCATGCGTGCTTGATTTGATTTGATTTGAGTATATTTTATGTCTACTGGAATCACTAAGATCAAACGACGCCGGATTGGTTACTGGACAGAATTAACCCTCCGCAAGGTTGACCACCGATTCCGGGCGAGAGAAGCACGTATGCTCCCAAGCCCTGTAGTCGTAAAAAAAAAAACACAAAGTAGAGACAAAAGAAAACTCAAGAAAACAAACAAAACTGAACGCCCCCCTCCCCTCCGTGCTAGCTCGTCCCCCGTCAAGTGTATACTTGATATGCCCTCCATTTAGAGTCTAATCTTTGTGCGGGGTACTTGCACGATTGTCTTCCCTGAGGAGTTTCTTCACGAATCTCTTGGTCAGTCTCATAGTGTTTCCCAAGCATTCACAAGGGTGGCTGAAGTCCTTTAGCTTGCCACAGTTCGGCATCTGGCACTTTGTCTCGGCGGCTCGATGTTCGAACCTGGAGTGGTACTCCTCGAAATTGCCGTGCCTGGAGCGCGCCGCTAGAACTCTAGTGACGGATCCTCGATTCAGCCCTTTCATCCAGTCCACCTTGTAGGATTTAGGGAGCCCAAGCTTCCCTCCAAGGTGATCTGTGTTTGGGCAGTTTTATTGCATCCAGTTCTTGAAATCGGCCTTGAATGTGTCGTTTTTCCAGCGTCTGGCCGCCGCCAGTGACATCGTCCTTTCCGGGACCAGCCGATCCGCAGTCTTGCAACCCTCCTTGGCCATCTGGTCTACTTTCTCGTTCCCTGGGACTTCGCAGTGCCCTGGGTCCCAGTTTACCCTGCCGGTTGGCTTGTCTAGTGCCAGGTAGTCCGGTCCGCCTTTCCACCTTGCGAGAATGCGACGAATCTCATCTATCTCCGGCTGGAAGTGCCCGGCTTCCTCATTCGCTTGTTGATCCACTTGACTACCCCAGACTGTCCACGCACAGATTTATACCTTCTGCTTGTGGTGGCGCAACTTCCGCTGCGATCTTAACCGCTTTGAGAGCTGCAATTGCTTCCGAATCTGCTACTTCCCTGTATCTTCCGCAGGCACCGGAGCCTTGTGCTAGCGTCTTACTCCCATGGTAGACCGCCCAGCCAGCTCCAGTGTCTCCGTCGCTGTTGCGCGAGCCATCAGAGTACACCCATATTGTGTCCTTTGATTCCTCTTGGAGCTGGCTGAGGTGGGAATTGGCCGCCTCTTCCTTGCTCAGCTTCTCTACGAGTGGGTCGGTCGACCTATCCCCCTCTGGTAAGAGTCTGCTAGAATCTCTGATCGGAAAAGGGAGCAGTGTCTCTGCCTTGTCTATAGTGCCGTCTATTGTCGTGAAAAACAGAGGGCAGTCAGCGTTGCACGTGTGTGCGCGAATCATGCCGGCCCATATCATTTATTGACAGATCATTTTCATGTTTGGGAAAGCCACAAACTTGTACAGGCTCTGTTTGTTTTTGTTTCATAGACTGGAAGGGCAGCCCGAATTCCGTCACGGAGCACAGCCTCCAGTTTCTCCTTTGTTGTCTTGTTCACCATGTGGTGGCCGCATATGTAAGCTGCGGCACCATACAGGCTCTCATGGCTTGCAATGCAGACTTTGGTGGAATCCCGAAGTAGAATCTGCTGATGCGTCGATGTACGTTGATGGTCTTCCGGGCCTTTGCCGTTGCCGCTTCGCAGTGTTTTTTGAAGCTCAGGCTCGGATCCCACCAGACCCCAAACCACTTCATTTCTTTCATCGGGGCCAACCAGGTCCCGTCCGGCATCTGAAGTTTTGCGTCCATACTTGCTGCTTTGCATCCCTTATACAGGTGCATGAGTTACTGCAGGAACTCTGCTGTGACGAACCACACTCCACTGAGGAACTTAGGATCTGGAGATGATGCTTACCACCACAGAAGCACTACACTACCATGTATAAAGACCACTGAATATAGCTATTTGAAGTTGCCGGTCTTGGCGCTATGAGCGTGACGTGGGCTTGAGGTAGTCGAAGCTTTAGACTTGGTTCTTTGGTAGCTATCAGCATGTAAATTGGGATCATCACCGTCTCCCGCACTTCCACTGAGCTTTTCGATCTCATTCAAACACATAAGTGGTGTTGATTAATAGATCTGAGTGCGCGACATCCAATATCATATTTGTTGCGGTTGTCAAACGTAATTGAAAGTGGTGTTACGGATGGATGACAACCATTATTGACAAAGGGGGGGGGGGGGGGGGTGAAAAAAAGCTCTTCAGGACAAAAGGGGCACTTTGGATCATTCTCCCATTTAATCGTTTCTTCTTTTTTTTCTTCATTTTAAAATAAGCTTTCATACGGATATAACCTTGTATCAATTGCAAGTCTTGTAACAACTTTCAAGTTCAAACTTCATGTGTGCAACTTTAGCAACACTAGGTCTTCGCCATAGCTATGGGAATTTCAATTAAAAAGGACTCTTGATGGCGTTGCCAGTATTGTTGATACAGACTATTGCTATCAAAAGAAGACTGTTTTATCTCGCATTAAATAGCCTTAGGTTTTTGGTTTTGTCTACGTTTGAAAAAAGCCACTGATATTTGAATTGTCAAGACAGGCCAGGAGAGATATATGCAGAGACTACTAGATAATTACTATAAATGTACGGTGTGCATAGTAGGCCGACGCGAATGGCATTACTATATTCTTTTGCACCAGTATTATCCATTCATGCCCTATTAGCTTTTCGAGTAAGTCTAGTGTGCGGCTGTACATGGAGACATGCTATCTTCTACAGCCACATGTCTTGAATAGATCCAGGGTAAGATCGGCCGGCTTTATGTATTGTCTGTATATATATCGAAAAACGCTCGCCTATCTGCTTCTTGTCTGTGCTACTATGCAACCTGGAAAATAACCAAGGTATATTAATAACTACAGACACTGTAAACTGGTCTACTGCCCATCACTTTAGTGTCAATATCCTGGCAGGGATCCAGGCAAGAATCCTTCGCCCGAGTATGTCCGATTCCTAGCTAGACTAGGAACTTGGGCTTCTTTTCTTTTCTCAACAGGACAGAGATATTTTAAATATGGCTCAAGTGCGTGATCTGGCACCGACCACTAGCTAGACATTGCGGCTTGTGCGAGTGTCATCGTTGGTAGTGCTCTCTCTAATCACCATTATCTTCACATTTCACCAGCTTGCTCGCGGTTTCTAGTGTAGTTGCAAAACGATACCGGTAGGAGTACCTACAATAGTATTCTAGAAAACGTTCGTCATGACGATTTATACCGGTCTTTGACAGGTTTCCCATTGGAAACTTCATTGTAAAGGTTCGGCATTCAGAGGTTGTTTGTTTATGCGCAAAATGTCTGTGGGTTGAGGGATTCTGGCTAAGCCCTGCTAATCTATTCATAGCCAAGTGGCAAGTCTTTAGCAGCTTGGGCTGCATGAAACTAGACTACCTTAGCTATCCAAGCTTGACAAGATCCAAAAATTGTTTGGCACGTCATATTGACATAGTTTCTATTTAATGAACGATGTCCGCTCTAATGGTGACAGAAATATTGAATTGAACATCAAACTCTCTTGTGCAGGCTCTCTTGCATCATTACAAACTCATTGTGCCGCGCTCTCTCTTACACGTTTTTCGTTGATTCCCTATTAGCATTTTATATACATTAAAGCATAACATCCCGCTATAACGCCCGCTTCTCCTTGAATCCACTTATCACTACCATCTATCTTCATCCCGCTGTTAGCTAACTGTTACTATGAAATTCGGCACTATTCTGACCCCGGGCCTGCTGGCCCATGCTGCCAATGCCCAAACTAGCTCTTCTACTGCCGGAGACGAAGCTGTCTCTACCTCGACACCCAACTCGGAATACTGCACCACTCCTGCTTGTCTGCGCATCGCAGATGAATTTCGATCTAACTTGGCCCCCAACTATGCAGACATTGATCCATGCAACAACTTTGAAGAACTGGCTTGTGGCGGCTGGCGCCTCAAGCATGACTTCAAAACAAACCATGATAAAGTCAACACAATAAGCCTCATTGAAGAACGCATGGCCGAGGTTACTCACCAGGCTGTTGAAGGCTCGCTACCTGCTAGCATAGACCCAGACTCCCAGGACGCCAAGAACTTCTACAAGATGAAGGCCATCTACGATGCTTGTATGGATGTAGACACCATCAAGAACCTCGGAATAGAGCCTCTTAAGAAGGTCCTTGCCGAGATTGACAACACGGACACTATCAAAGATGCGTTGCTCATTCTGCTAAAGCATGATACCAGTGGTCTGGCCTTGATTGGTCCCCAGATTGATGACAATAACCCTGACACTGTTTCTATTGGCATCACTGGTCCAACGAACCTCGGCATGCCTTCAAGAGAATACTTTAAGCTAGAGGGTATGGCTTACGAGTACCATAATATTATCGCAAAGGTGCTTTCCGAAATTTATCCCGAGACTACTCCAGAAACTATTGAAAAGCTATACACACTCGATAGAAGTATCGCTTTCTCAATGCCCACAGCTCTGGAGCTGCAGAATGTCGAAGGCGTGTACCAAGGAATGACTCTGGAGGAAGCTGATGAGCTTGTTCCAGATCTTGCCGTACGCGATATCATCAACTCCCTTACTCCGCAGGGCGCGGCCACCCCTCGCATTATTGTGCACCACCCTAAGTACTTCTCTGAGCTTCGCAACATCTTGAGCGAAACCAGTCCTGACACCCTTAAAGCGTACTTCAGATGGCGTCTCATTGTGAGCTATGAGCCATTTATCGAGCACCAAAGCTTACAACCTCTGAAGGATTTCAACAAAAACTTCTTTGCCGAAAATGAGCGCAAATCCCATTGCGTTGACCATACCGATAGCGGTGTCGATGGTATCATGAACCGTTTCTTCATTGAGAAGGCCTTTTCACCAGATGCCAAAGCTATGGCCGATGAATTAGTGGCCAACCTGAAGAGTGCCTATATCGAGAAGTTTGAAGCGCTTGACTGGATGGATGGCCAGAGTTCTGATCGGGCTGTTAAAAAGCTCCACAACATGGAAGCAAAGATTGCATACCCGACTCTCAGCCCTAACATCACCGACCCGAATGATTTGGCTCACATGTACAGATATTCTGTGGTTGATGACAAGACTCATTTTGACAATGAAGTCTCATTACGGCAAATGCGATTTAAGTCTCAGTGGGAAGCTGTGGGAAAGCCTACTGACCGTGACGAATGGCAATATAGCCCCAATGACGCCAGCACATACTACCAAATTGGCGGCAATGAGCTGGTTCTTCCTGCTGGTCTGATGCAATTCCCCATTTTTGATGCCGAGGCGCCTGCATACATCACTTATGGTGGCTACGGATCTATGGTTGGCAACGAAATGACCCACGCCTTTGACTCTGTTGGCCGCCTCTTCGACGAAAATGGCGCTTACGCAGAAACTACAATCTGGTGGACCCCAGAAACTAACAATATGTTTGACCAGAAAGCCCAATGCTTTGTTGACCAATACTCCAAATTCAGCCTTCCTGGAATCGGCGAAGATGGGTCTACCTATAACGTCAATGGCCATCTCACTAAGGACGAGAATCTTGCCGACGCTGCTGGCATTTCTGTTGCCTACCAATCATGGAAACAGTTGAAGTCTGGCAAGGACCAAAAGCTTCCTGGACTCGAGTTTACCCCTGATCAACTGTTCTTCCTTTCCTTTGCCAATGCACGCTGTAGCAAGGACCGCACGCCTCCTAACCGTCTTGCCACTCGCGCCCAGCCACCTTTTTGGGCTCGGGTTTCTGGTACTCTGGCTAATAGTGAAGACTTCCGCAAGGCTTTTGACTGCCCAGTCAAGGAGCCGACATGCAAGATTTGGTAGAGGTCGAGTATGGTATGTTGCTAAATCACATCTCCTATAGGAGACGGGTAGCACTCAATCTAGACTGATTGGTTGGTGAAGGCCGGGGGGGGGGGGGGGGGGGAAGGGGTTTTCATAAACAACTTGGGGAAGTTTTGGGGGGGGAAAATTAAATATCATGGGGGGGGTTTTTTTTTGT
>JAXHKN010000210.1:0-41683 GCA_038407165.1 Ceratocystis variospora
GGTGGGTGGCATAGTGTGGGGAGTTTGAACTCGAGTGAGGGGGGGGCGGTGGAAGTGTAAAATAAAGTTGGGGGTGAGGGGGAGGGAGTGCAATGGACAATGTAATGATTTCAAAGTTAAACAGTGTATGTATGTGACGTAATGACTCAATGGAATGAAGGAAACAAAGTCACGAGCTTGATTATCGTGACGAGCTCGTGATATATAGAGGTGTAAATAGCAACGGGAAGAGGTAATTTATGTCCGAAACGTTTCATTTTCCCAGGATACCAGTTATGGGCTGTAGCAAGTGCGTGCTGAGTAATCTTAACCCTAGTAGCGTGTAGAGCTTGGCAGACTTGGAAACATGATTGTTCTAGAGTATTTCTAGCGTCGGGAGCTTGAGATAGAATAGGCAAGATTAAAGCACTACGATCAAAAGCACCATGATTATAGGCTACAGGCTTCATAGGAAAAACCAAACTCGAACAGCTGTTGTAAAGGGTGACGGCTGCCTAAGTAATGGAAGGGTTGAAGGAACTCGCTGTCTGATCAAAGCACGCAGTATTAGCTCGATTAGAGAGCTTCACCAAATACAACCCTCACAGCAAATGCGTATGCCTCTAGATTTCTCAGAAGCTGTCCGTGGCTCGGCTTACGCAAGCTCCCAGAGCAGCGCCAGCTTCTTCGAAAGCTCCTGAAAGCTTGCTCCCGTTCTTGTACTTTGTCTCTTGGCCCCGCACTCTTCAGATACTGCAAGAGACAAACTTCAAAGCGCCTGCTCAGCCGATCACAAGTACAAGGCCTGAGCCGTCTGGATTTAAGAGAGTTGAGCCCACGAAAAAGAAAGCTCCGAAATATAGCAAGTTGATTCGATTTGAGTATATCTAACCTAACGTCTACTGTAATGGAGCAAGTGCTACCAGGTTGGCCATATAACGACTTCGAAGGCATGCCCTCCTGGGTATTCAGAACTATCAAATATATCATTTTCACTGCACCGCCTGCCGCTGCCGCGTTTGCTGTATCTGTAGGGACTGCTCGGGGCTCACAGCAAAACTGTAGCCGCTGCCCTTAATAGAGCATATGGAGATTCGAGCTCGACCCGGCTCAATATCGGGTAAATGCCCGATGCAGATAGTTTAGCGGTCCACTATTAATTGAACAACAACAACAACATCAACAACAACAACAACAACTAACACATCCATCCCTATTGTTATTGTATTATTTTGCGTTTACCTACTGTTATTTCGCAGCAATACGATGGCGTGTTCCCGGCAGCAACTTCTGGCTGATGTCATGGCTAACACGTCCATTCCATAACATATTTTGGATACGGATATTATGCATATACGTGCGAGTGTGTATGTAGGTAGATTTCGGCA
Source organism: Ceratocystis variospora (assembly GCA_038407165.1). Classification (NCBI taxonomy): domain Eukaryota; kingdom Fungi; phylum Ascomycota; class Sordariomycetes; order Microascales; family Ceratocystidaceae; genus Ceratocystis; species Ceratocystis variospora. The sequence continues at coordinate 1,368 of JAXHKN010000210.1, forward strand.
CGCAATTAAGCATATTAGTAACTAATTTTTGGTGCCCTGTCTTGGGCGTCTTTATATGCCCGCTCTCCTCTTTCTTTACTCCTCATTTTCCTCTTATCTATTCCTTCTTTCAGCTGATCCTCTTTCTTAGCTGAGTTTTGATCCGATGTGCGGGACTCTGCATTAGAGGCCCTTTTTTATTTTACTTTTTTCTTTCCGTGGCTATAGTACAAGCTTTTTGAGTTGTTCCTGTAATGAAAACTCGAGCCACTGCTGGTCGTCCATATGGTTCTTCGCTACAAACAGGTGCTAACTAGACGCATGAACAATAAGAGAGATGAGATTAGATGGTGGTGTTGCATTAATGGTATTTGTGATATAGTGGCCATGCGCTCGTTAAGAATCTTTGGCTCTCTAGATATAATCAAATTTAAGGCTCTCTTGACTCATTACGAGCCAAACTGACTTGACCGTAGCGCCAACGCAGCGTAAGCTTGGAGGTTTTCCCTTTCCCTCTCTCCTTTCCTTTCCTTTCCTTTCCTTTCCTTTCCTTTCCTTTCCTTTCCTTTTCGCTTCAAGGGCAAGTCGGGCAAATAGAGTCAGCCCTTTCAAAACATGCAAAGTGTTGTGGCGAATCTACCGCATCAGGCGAATCATCGTTTATATACAGTTTAATTTGAATTCTGAATCACTAAGACGAAGACACCGGGTTTATATACAGTGTCATGTCCAGCCAGTATAGAAACTCTAGAGAACTCAGACAAACCTAATAGAAAATAATTACACGTCACAATTTGAAGCACCCTGGAGTTAATGGCTCATCAATCAGGAAAACCAACAAAAACAAGGAAAGGCAGACCTTCATTTATGCCCTATTGCGTTTGGGCTGGAGAAAAGTTCCTGACATCATGCCGGAGATTTGTACTACAACTCAGTTACTCACAATTATTACCTCGTGGGGACGAGCAGGGTCCAAAACCAGTGGTAGAGGGCTTGCCGTCTTGGACCTGTTCGGTTCGGCGGTCAACGGCGTCATGAAAGCTAATAAAGAGAATAAGTGAGCAGACACCAAAGTGATCTAAACCAAAGTAGCCACAGCATGACAAAGATGGCCGTACACAAAGATCCCGGCCATGCCCGATTAAACAGTCACGTGATCAAATGCGATGGAGGGCTGTTTTAATAGACCCAAAGACGAAGAGAAAAGGTTCATTGCACGTTCTAATAGGCGCGTACACATGCGAATATTTCCATAGACAAATATTCTTCTAGCTTGTCTCTGATCTCTATTTCAATGGCGATGGGAGTACATGCAGTCGAATGACTAATTGCAAAGTTCACGGCCTCACACTCTCCTATCTTTCGAAAACCCTCCCGCTATCTATACCCATCCAAGAATCATCCGCCATGGGGCTGCTTGGTTCGGCTGGCAGTCACCACCATCTGGTCTATACTAGACTCCAAGCTGCTCAAATGCTAGCATTTTGTCTCCATTTTCTGTCATTACCGTATCTTCCCTGTGCCTTTTGCTTGGGCTAGATGGACGTCTCCTTTTGTGGTCTGTGTTTCTGCTATCCTGGCCTGTGTGTCTGTTTTGACCATAATCCGGCTTTGTACGTCTTATCATCGCCTATGGGAGGAGATAAAATGTGAGCCCGGTTCACTTGCTTTTTACTTGCTGTCCTTGCAAGGAGGAAGAGAGGAGGTCGAGTTGCGCCATCCTGTAAGGACAGGACAAGCAAGTGGCAGGCCATTTATCTCACTATTCGTTATTCATCCTTGAAGATATTACCCTGTGCAAGATGAAGTCAGGAATTTGTCATGCTGTATTGTACGTTGATTTTCCCGTGTTGCCCAAAGCAGACCATAAAACCTGCGCGCTATGGAGACGCTAGGCCGAATGTTCTGCTTCTTGGAGAGTAAACCTTGGCAAAGTGGTCGTCGGCCTTATGCAACAATTCACCAGGTCTCCATCTGCCCCCTCTATCCTCTCCGCCCCTCTTTCTAGCCTGAGCTGGGCCGAAAGCTGCACCGGGCTCACGACTTCGCCTCACAACAAGACCGAGGGATGTCGCGCGAAAAGTGAAAATGTTGGTGCGTTTTCCCAATGTTGACAGCTTCGCTATGGCTAAAATTAATGTTCATAGGGCTTCATAGTGATCCCAAGCACTTATGCTAGCAATGGGAAGCTGATTCTGCCAGCAAAGGAGCTTTTGTATTCCCCTGTCAACCCACGAAGATTCCCAATCATGCCGCTAGGCTATTATGATGGCCTCAGCAGGATATCACGAAGCTAATGAGGTCAGGCCACGGCTCGACTATTAATACGATTGGATGTCGCTCTCTTGAGCGCTTTTACGTTTCTTTTTTTCTGAATCATCTGTTTGACTTCATTGCTCGCCCTCGCTCTCTTCTTATATTTGAGCTTTTTCGGCATCTATATTGCTTGCCGCTGTCAGCAATATGCGCTTCTCTATCTTGGCAACTCTGGCCTCTCTGGCCCTGAGTCACGCTGCCAGCTATAATGGTGTCACTGACTCCTGGTCTTTTGATATGGAGCTTGTCCAAAACCCCAAATGGATGAGCACAGTGAGAGATAACGTTCTTCTTTCGCAACTGTCTATCCCTGGAACCCACAACTCCATGACTGACAGAATCAACAAAATTGAACTGCAGAGTCAAAGATCGGACCTGAACGTTCAGCTTCATTCTGGTATCAGATACTTTGACATTAGTGGCCGCATCATAAACAACGAGCTTGTGGTCTACCATAGAAGCACTCACACTGGCTACAACTTTAGAGACGTTTTTTCCACCATGTTCGGGTTCCTGGACGCCAATCCCCGCGAGGCCATTATCCTGCGTATCCAGAAAGAACACTATCGTGATGGATCCAGAGCTTTCAACCAAGTCCTCGCGAGATACTTTGAGCCTGGCACCCCTCTTGGCGATGCTGCTGCCAATCGCCTCTACTCTCGCAGTGGCAAAAACACCAAAATCCCTACCATAGGTGAGCTTCGCGGTAGAATTTTGATCCTCCAGGACTTTAGTCACGAGTCTTCCAGCCGTTATGGTATTCCCTGGTCTTCATCTTCTATTTCTTCATACGGTTTCAGACCTTCCCCTGGAAACATTCTCAAGGGATTAAGATGGGCCTTTACCAAATGCTTTATCCGGACTATTGGTTGGAAAACCTCCGACACGCTTTTTATCACACATACCTCTGTTAGTATTGGTGCTAGACCTGTTGACATTGCAGGTGGTGGCTCTGGTATTGATGACATCGGTATGAACAGGTATCTCGGAGAATACCTCCGGGATGGCAATACTGCCCGTATTGGTGTTATCGCTATGGACTTTCCTGGCGCGTATCTTATTAACGCAATCATAAGGCTTAACGCTGCATATGGAGCTACCTATCCCCTTGATCCTGGTGTAACCAACACTGGATCTAACTCCTATCCTCCTCTTCCCCCTCAAGCTCCAGGTGTCTATCCTCCCCCTCCAGCTCCAGGTGTCTATCCTCCCGCCTCAGCTCCAGGTGTCTATCCTCCCGCCCCAGCTGCAGGTGTCTATCCCCCCCCAGCTGCAGGTGTCTACCCCCCTCCAGCTGCAGGTGTCTATCCCCCCCCTGCAGGTGCCTATCGTGATCGTGATACCTCTACGGATGCCTACCCCCCTGCTCCTAACCCCCCTACGGGCCTCTATCCTCATATTCCTGTTAACGAGGGTCCTGCCTATTAACTTAGCTGAGGGACTTGTGATTCTGAGGCAGCGATGGCTCTTCCGGATATCAGATAAAAATGTTACCCAACTAATGATACCAATCTAACAAACATCGCCAAATTGTTAGACAAACATTATCTTATACGTCCTATTTTCTATTTCTCTGCCTCAGACAAATAACCAATTGCTTCTTCCTCAATATAATATCTACTTCTATCTTCTTCCATTTCTTGCGTAATGAAACTCTTCCAATGTGCATGTTGTTCCTAGGCGTATCAGTCTGCGATGATTCAGCCACATTCGAGCTTATTCCTACAACATGTACAAGCTTCTTTCGACCAGGACTTGCATATCTCGACAAACAGGTCGCCGCCCCCTAAGCCGTCCTGCTTATACTTTAACTATGGAATTAAACATCACTCTCAAAACACCGACCAGCGTTATAAAGATCTAGACGGATCCCGTCGGGTGGTTATCGGAAATCTGCCGTCGGACACTCATCTGTCTCGAGTTATGGAGCGCGTGTGGGGTGGGCGTGTGATCTCGGCAGTCTTGTTGGACATTCCTGTTACAATCTCAAAGGCAACCAAGAGATTCAATCGGAAAGAGTGTGCCCAGAAGTACGCTGTAATCGAATTTGCCAAACCGCAATATGCAACAACGTTCGTTCGACAGGCATCCTCGACGCACCTTATAGGTGCTTATACCGAGCCTATCGTATCCAGAAACTGCAGCCCCTCAAATGCTATACACTCACCTAACATGAGCGGCTCTGGATATCAACGACACGAAGCGACCTTCTCTGCTAGTTTAGTTGATACAAATTCATACCCAATGTCCACCACCACCCGATCATACATTAAACAGGGCTTTAGCCGTTATATTCAGGCTACTAATTTCAACCCCGCCTTCATCATGTCTTTCCTGCTCGATGCTGGCATGCACTATCCAGAGGTTGCCGAACAGCTGCTCCATATAAGCTTAGATGGGCAGCAGACACTTAACTTGTATTTTTCGACCCTCAAACGAGCTATCCTAGTCTATGAGGTCCTTATAACTGCGCCAAAGTATGGGTATGGAAGGCCAGCTGACCTTAATAGCAGTGCATGCGCATCGCTATCCAGAGCAACTCTACCTCCTCATGCCGTCCGAAGGGATAGTACACCAAAAAAGCCCATGCTGATATGGGGGCGCGATCCGTGCGATCGGGCGGCTATAGCCGAGAAGAGTCGTCGCTTCTCGCCCATTACACAAGACTCTTTATACTTCCACTTTATGCAACGATTCCATAGGACTATATCAAGGATTGAACATTTGCCGCGAACATTCTCGCTGTCTGTCTTGGAACAAGGCTGGGTAAGCAACTCAAGTCCCGTTTCAGCAACAATAAAGGCGGCCACGCCAAACCTATGCCTTATCCAGGACCCTCTTGCTGAAGCTCAAGTTATGGAACAATCCCCAGACCAAGTATCGCCCCCAGAAACATCATTTAGAAAGATGATACGATGGCGAGGCCTTCAAGGCTGGGAACTTGCCGAAGCAGATCACTGGAAGGAACTTGAAAGTTTGGCATGATTTCCCCCGCTATCCCCTCAGATGCCAAGGCAAATTGCAATCTCATCGATGAACATAGTAGCGACCAGGAGGAAACCAGATGGTCATGCACAGGGCCTGGCGTGAGGCCGCATACACGTTGAGGCATCTTCGTTCAAGGTTTCTGTGAAATGTTCCAAAGCAGAAACTATGTACTTTGCGCACAAAGAAGGCTCATAGTGAGGTTATATAGTATAATTCATTCAATAATCACCAGAATTGTGGGTAGAGAAAGGCTTCTGTAAGTGCAATATGGAGGGCGGAATCCATGAACTGGCATAATCTTTATTTGACTGAAACTTGAGCCTTCCGTACTTTTTCTCACGGTTTCTTGTTGCCTACGAGATTTGTAGTCCATCATCGTTTATTGCGCCATTATTACTGGTCAGCAGGAGTACTAGCTGTCTTCTAGGTCGCCCTGGAACGCCGACATTATCTTGTTTAAAGAAGAGCCGGTGCCGTGCCGCCCCTGAGCTTCGCGTTTCCTAAGTCTTGCAATAAACTTGGACGCCTTGACTGCCTTGGCTTGAATTGGATTATTTAGTAGATATGATTTGGTCATCGCTTCATTAATGTTTTCGTAGGGCTCCCACGTGCGCTGTTGATCAGGCGGCCAATCACCCGCCCAGCGAACGAGAAACAGCAGGTTTCCACGCTGTGCTTTGACGTCTTCAATGGCAGCAACAATATACTCGTCTTCTCCTAGCTCTTCATCGCCGTTCCCATAATCGCAATTAATTTCGAATGCCTGGGTTTGCTGACCAGAATTCTCGTCCGGAGGCGGCTTGCTATTCGCTGTCGTTTGTAACTGGCGTTTGACGGAAGATCCATTAATGCTAACCCAGCTAGACGTTTTCGCCGGTGCTGGAACCACATCGGCCGGATTTGCGCTTGTTATAGGGGCAGTATTGGCTTCTTGGTTGTTATTTTCATCTCGGTCACTGGCTCCTGCTTGATCGAAAGCAACTTTGGCGTTTGCTTCGGGCGTTTTTTGCGGCAGGTTTGGCTCCATTAAAACGTCTGTCGAGGAGTCTCGCGCGGACTCTGATTCTCGCATAGCTTGCTTATTTGGCGACGCTTGCGACGGAGAGTGCATCTTGGTGTCCTCGGTCTCGAAGCTATCTGTGCTGAAATTGTTCTGCGACACCGTTCTCTCTCGTTCTGTCGTATTGGAGCCCGGTGCTGCGACTACCACGTCCAGTGCGGAAATCTTGCGCTTTTTAGGCACTACTGAGATTGATGGCACTGTCGTGTTAGCTGGCGGAATCACCATTGCCATCGTCTTCTGTACATCGGCTTCCGAGAGCACTTCTGATGGAGTTTGTACCCCCGGCGTAGTAAGGTCGCGATGTCCAGGTTTGCGCTTTGTCTTGTGGCTTTTACGCACTTTTCTAGGGTGCGATTCGCCGGGCCGCCCCGGGGCATGCTTTGCTAATTTTCTCGCAACTGCCGCGTCAATTTCAGCACTAAATCCATCTCCGATGGTCTGCGTCAGCCGTTCCTTTTCCTCTTCGCGCTGTAACCATTGGCGATATTCATATTCTTCAAGTTCGCGCGGAGAAACATAGTCATAGACTTGATATGCGCGTACTACGATGCGCGCGGCGGGCCGGTCGCGGAAGCCAATAAGCCATGCAAGGCTTTTGGGGCGCAGTTTACCGTCAGCGGCAAGCCCCTCTGGAAGAAATACTCGGTCGATGATGTAAGCTGTGGAGTCACTGATGGGAACTATCGTAGCGTCGTGGGATACAGGACCGGAGCCTGGTATGTATGGAAAAGGCATGTGAGGAATATCGATCACTATACGTAACTGCGGCTGTTGTGTTTTATATTGCTGAGAGTATGTTTGCGTCGTGGCAGTCTTTGCACAATTTATGGCATCTTGTGGAGTTTCCGTTGGTGATGGAAATTTTGATTGTCGCATGATAATGCGGCATACGGCAACGAGACGAAAGCCGGACAAAGAGGGGTTGGCTATTAATCTAGGGCATGAGAATAGGCAGTTTATTTGAAGGAAGTCTGATTTCAAAGGTTTCTAGGACAAGGTAGCACCATGACGAGAGAAATAATTGTTGCCCATCTAGGGTTTGGATATGATAACCCTAGTCATCTCACGTTGAAGCTTTCAATGGCCTCTGCTGTAACGCCATCGAGGATCATGATCAGATCAGGTACCGAGGCAATAATCTAGATGGAGAGAGGGTGCGCGGTCAGCCACAGCTGGATATTACAAACGGCCTCTATAAAACGAGAGGCGCGCCTCAAAGGGGTTGGGGCTGCTTACCTTTCGCTCACCGCTGGGGGTGATTCCCTCTAGAACAAGATTCTCGTTGATGAACGGAATCTCTACTCGCACCAGATCTCCGTATTTATCCTGGCACTCACTGCTCTCGCCTTTGGCCAGCCTTTCGATGGTTAAGCGGCCATACGTGTGACCTTTGGAAAGATACTGGCCAACACCGACAATCTTGCCCTCAAACACCTTTCCCGCCTTGGTTGGACCACCAAATTCCGAGACAATTCGCTCTGGCGTGGTGTCTGTAGCGCCTATTTCCTGAGAAATTGACACTGCGCGGCCAAGGCGCCAGGCAAGAGAAATAGATTTACGGATGGCGCAATGCTGGAGTTCCGATTTTGATACAGGCCGACAGGCAATTCCAGCAGCGGACCTGATGCGACGGTTAGGCTCAAAAGAACAAATAAAATAGACTCGCATGGAAAAAAAAGAAAAAAAAAAAAAGAAACTCACCCCATTGTCATGCAGGCTGCACGAAGTGTCTGGTCAACGGCAAGTGAGTTCTTGGAATGAGTTAGCACAAAATTGGTGCCATCGCCACTTGCCAGCGCCGCAGGCAGAAGCTCGTTAATGTCCTTGGCGCCAATGAAGAGTGAGCTGCATTCAAAGCGAGGGTAGGCGCGTCCTGTTTCTTGTTAGCAATAACAGCATGGATGGTATGGTGCTGAGATGGGGGATTGCACTTGCCCATCAGGTCTGCATCTACGCACGGCACATCCAGGAATCTGCTGCTAGCCCATAGTAGTGCTTCCATGCCGTTGCCGCCCCCAATCTCTGCTCCAAGAGTAGCTGCGGTCTTGAAGCCCTGGTGGCGCTCGATTTCTTGGATGGCATGAAGAACAGCCTTGCTACCAGGCCGCTCTAGCCCAACCATGGGACTTCCGAGCCCCGCAACAGGAGGGCATTTGGCATCATCAGCAAGATCTTCAATATCGATTACTGTGATACTAGCGCCAGACCGAATAAGTTGTTTAGCTTCAAGATAGTTGGCATATGGGGAGCCGCCACCACCGCAGCCTAGAATATAACAGCCGCGGGAGATGAATAGAAGGTCTGTTTCGGTGAGGGACCATAGGCGAGAGGGTAGGATTGTTGGGCGGTAGCTCACGTAGTCGTCCTTTTGAGCGGGCTTGACATGAATCGTTTCTGTGAGTTTGGGTGCTTGGGCCTTGTTTTGCGACTCGACGACCTCTCCTGTAGCCAGTTGTTCTGAGAAAGCACCTGCCCTGACGGAAGCGAGTTTCTCGTAGTCAATCGGCCCTGCGACCTTGACCGAGATTTTAAACTTTCTATCGACGTATGGCAGCCCGGTAATCTCTTCTTCAATAATACGTATGCCGCACTTCAAGGCACCCTTATCGACAGCCTTGGCAATGGCATCCCTTTTCACCTGCACAAGCCATTCGTCTTTCTTTGACTCATCAACGATTGCGACTATACTGGCTCCGACTTCTCCAACAGCCGCGCCAATTGCGTTAGCTACTTCAGCGTGCTTAGGAATTTCAATGTTGGATACGCCTTCAAGAGATGGGGGACACAAGAAGGATGCTCCGCCCACTAGAATTACACTGCACGGCCCAGAAGACGTTTTCATGCGGTCTAAGCCGTCTTCAATTATCTTCTTGGCCAATACTGTGAACTGTAGCACCTCCCCTTGTTCGACCATAGGCCTGATAGATCCGATGCTGACTTTGCCTGCGGCCACAATCATGTCTGTGCTCGTCAGGACATCACCCCCAAAGCATTTGGCTTTCAATGCAAGATCTTTGGCCACACTATCTGGCCCGACTTTTGCCACCCCGCTTGCGAACCTCACTACACTGCCGCCGCCTAGCCCTATCGATTCAGTCTGTGGCATGGAGAAATTAACTCTGACCCCGCCCATGGTTGTGAAAGCGCTCGCCAGTCTTGGAAATCCGCTTGGCAATAAACATCCAATATCTGTAGTAGTTCCTCCAATATCAACAACATATCGGGTAAGCAGACTGCCCTCCATGCCAGGTGAAATCTTTGCCTCTCCTGTCTGGGCTAAGAAGCCTGCTCCACGAAGGGAGTTTGTCGGCCCCGAAGAAAACATAGATACTGGGCATTTCATAGCTTCTTCGGTCGTAAGTAAATGCCCTGAATTTGAAGTCAAATACAACGGACACGTAAGCTCTAGGCCGTCCATAGCACGTCGGAATCCGCAAATGGTGCTTTGGGCAAAACGCAAGATTGATGCGTTGATAATTGCTGCATTTTCGCGCTCTAGCAGCCCTAGGCCTGAAACGTCCTTGGAGCAAACAATGCCAACACTGGGTCCGAGGGTAGCCCTGAGAATTCTGGCTACGCTTTCTTCTTGTCGGTAGGTCTCGTCCTGAGGAGAGTTGACGCCGGTGACAACGACACAGCGCAGCCCTAGAGCTTTGATGGCTGCGGCATGAGCGTTCACTTCAGCTTCATCAACCATTGCAATAGGGTCGCCTTCAATTTGAAGACCACCATTAATCTGGACGGCATACCCCTTTATTACTGGAAGAGAATGTCAACGGGATATAATATAGTGGAATTAGAATGAGGGGTAAACCACGCAATGGACTTACTACGACTCAGATCTTCAGGAAAGTCAACAAACGGCGGAAGACCAGAGGTGAAGCTGGGGGCACAGAGTCTAATAGCTGCCACCTTTTCTAGCCGGCCTGTATCCCTTTCTACAACAGCATTGACAAAGTGCTGCAAATCTAGGTCAGATAGGATCCAAAGGTTATTTTTACTGTCGAAATTCGACTAACTGTTGTCCCGATCATCAGAGCCGTGATATCGCTGGGCGCAATGGCGGCTTTGGATAGAACTGCGGCGATAGCAGCCTCAATCCCGGTCGACAAGTCGCAGCCAGTCGAGGCTTTGTATGTGGCCTTGACAGCAGCAGCGCCTTTGAGGAGGGGGTTGAGAATGACTGCATCAGTGTTGGTGCCTTGAGGTAGAGAAGAGAAAAGTTAGATTCACTTTGTATACTAGAGTGGTGTGTGTGAATTTTAATACCTCCAACATCGACACCAATAACGTATCTTGTAGCCGACATATTGATTTTTGCTTTGCTTTACTTTTTGCTTGGATGGTATTGTCTCTAACAGGGCTGAGAACGAAGTCGGTGATGCTGTATGCTTATCAGATCTCCGGGTGGGATTCTCTTGTGCACTAAACAGGATTTTCAGCGACATCGCAGCTATCACGCACGTATTACTGATCATAAGCCCCTCAAACCAAGTATACACAAGTGAGACATCGGCTCTATCTCGAGACGAGAGTTCATTCTGATTTGAATGTATTATTTAACGTCTACTGGAATCACCAAGATCAAACGACGACGCATCAGAGTGCATCTCACTTCACTTATATACAATGCAAACTCTAGCGGCCAAGACCATCTTAAAACACGCATTCTGAAACTAGCTCAGAAGAGCAGGGGCTTACATGCCCTGAACATCGCCTGTGATGGGCCGTGTTGCGCTGGCTAGTCTTTTGGAAATCCACAACGACAGGGCGCTATTTTGAGGTGCTGCAGGGCTGTCTCCGTGCGCAAGTTTCTGCAATGAGTAGCTTTATTTGCTAGCTCTAAGCCTCAGCCCCTCTCCTATGATTAAGCCCCCGATTAGGAGTGGGATCAACGGGATCAACGGGATTACGCATGTGTTATTTATAAACGGAAATATTCCAGAGCTTTTCTTTTGTCCCTATTTTCCTTTCCGTCGCCCTTCTTTGCGACGGTCCAGGGCCAGAGGAAGTCAGTCAGTCACCTCCAGCGTTATCTAGTATACTTGTTGTATTCCCCCTCCCTCCTTTGATTCTCACTTCACTCTCGTTTTCTTCACATCTCTGCCTTTTCTTTCTTTCTTTCTCTCTCTCTTCTGGCCTTGCCGCAATGTCCGCCTTGGCAATGCAGTCCTTGTTCCACCTCCTGGCCCGCCATGAAGGCCATCATGACGACGAGGGGGAGGAAGATAGCCATCTTGAAGTTGGTGAGACAGACCACCATGACGATCACAACCATGGCCTTGACCGTCAATGGGCCAACCGAAATCATTTGCTAGGCCATGTCTTCATGGCCACTGTAGTGCTGGTATTTGCAATCAGGCTCAGCACTGTCACGTATCAATCTTGGCAGCGTCGCCAGTACGTCTAACCACTATCTGGACTATGCTACATATCCTGAACCAACCTTCTAACCAGAACCATCTTTCTAGACGAACTCGTGCTGCGGTGCCCCTGCGACAAGCCTCCTCTCAACATACTTCCTCTCAAATCACTACTATCTCTCGCTCAATTCTAGCCTCTACTACCCTTGTCGCTAGCACGACCCTAAAATTGCCATCCATCAGGCTTCCAGCTATTCCGCTGGGCCAGGTCATCTTTGTTAGTCTTTACAGCGCCTTCGTCGCCGGGCTGCTGTCTTACCGGGTTGTCAAGCATGACGAGACATATGCCGAGCGCATTGGCTTCCGTGGGGCTCTGATTTCTATTCCGCAAGTGCCCGTAGTCTATGTTCTTGCTACTCGTGCCCAAATCCCGGGCTTGCGTTATTTGCTAGGTGGCTCGTACAAGGATCTGATCTGGTTCCACCGTTGGGTGTCGCGTATTTTTATCGGCTCTGTCACTGTGCATGCTATTGCGTTCTTCGCTCAATGGGCACCAGCACACTTCTTATCCACGGAGCTTGAAATTGTCCCGTACGTGAAATGGGGTATCGTGGCATGGGCTATTATGCTGTGGACGGTCCTAAGCTCCCTGTTGCCACTACGCAAGCTTTCATATGAATTCTTTGTAATTCAACACACTGTCTGTGCCTTTTTGTGCTTGTGGCTGATGTGGCTACATGTGCCTGGCCATCATCGGCGAAGCGTCGAGATGGCTGTAGGTCTTATTGTTGTTGACTGGATTTCGCGGCTGGTCACGGCCGTATATATGAACGTTAGCTGGAAGTCGCAATGGGGGAACTGCACTGGCTACAATCTTGGCCACAAAATGACACTAGAAGCAGTAGGGAAGGACTTGACCATCGTCACGCTTCATAACGCAGGCAATGTCTCTTTTCAAGCCGGCCAGTCTATCGACTTATGGATGCCCATGTTTGCATTCCAGTCTCCGCATCCGTTCACTATTCTGCCACCTTCGAAGGATGTCCGCTCCTGCCAATGTCCCCGCATTCAGCTTGCTCTCAAAACGAAGACCGGATTCACGGCTAAGCTCAACAATCTTGCTCGTGCTTCACAAAGCATTGCCAACGACGGCTTCCGTGCTTTTGTGCTGAACAAGGAGGGGAGATCGCCACCGCTTGATAAGCACGACACGCTCGTCCTCGTTTCTAGCTCTACCGGCGCCTCATTCTCAGCTGCTGTGGCAGAGAAGATTTTAGCAGCCCCCGAATCGCATGTGCGCAAAATTAAGCTATTGATGATTGGCCGCGAAAAAGCAGTTTTGCAATATTACCGTACGCGTATTAAGGCTGCCACTGAAGCTGCTATTAACCAGGGGGTGGCTGTGTCCCTTGAAGTTGCCATCACGGGCCGCACATACCAAAACCTGGATGCTGAAGCCATGGGCTCCACAGATTCATTGGGCTCTCTTTTGTCCAGTCACGATGGTGACGCTTCAGACGGGGAAGAGAATCCCATTGAAGAATGCAAGCCTAAGCCTAGTGCTGTGAAAGGCCCGCCGCCGTCTCTACACCTCAAGCCTATGAAGCCGATGAAGGCCCATGCATCACCGCTTCTGCCACTGACTCCATATACTGCGACATCTACCCTCTTCTCGCCTGGCTCCTCTGGCTTTGATGCTAACGATGAGGACATTGAGGCACGCAAGGCCTCTGCCGATACGGCACGAAGCTCACTAGACATGGATCTTGATGAGCTAGGCGTATCAGTCGCCGGGACATGCGAAATAGTTGAGTCGTACGGCCGGCCGAGTGTAACCCCGTTCATTAGGGCGGCGATTTCTAGCCCATGCTCTGGTGCTGTCTCAGTATGTGGTGGGGCGGAGCTTGTGGCTGATGTGCGAACAGCTGTCGCCCGGATCAATATTTCACGGGCAAAAGCCGGCCAAGAGGCGTGCTATCTTCACGTGGAAGGATTCTCGACAGGAAGTTGAGTGACAGAGAGAATTACATGTATATATATGGCTAAGCTGCAATATGCACATCTGGTTATAGCGCAGCTTGTGTTGTGTCATCAGCATAGCACAATCAGAGCCAAGGCTCACAGAACTTGGATGGCGCTCTTTAATTTATTCGATCTACATGTCCATATAGGATATTACACAATTAAATCTACCTACATTATACCACAATATAAACTACTCCAAAGTTTTTGATATCTTATGCCAAGTATCAAAACAAACAAGTCATCAAACAAATTCCAGATTCTGTAGCTCAACGTTGTCCTGTTGTCTCCATTGGTATTACGCACTGATTATACAGTATTGTGCGTCTTTCTACAGCAGGTAGGCAGCTGCCGCGAGGAGAGCAGCAGAGCCAAATGAAGAAATGGTTTGGCCAGCGGCGCTGGTAGAAGAGCTGGAAGCCGTGGATGACGACGAGGTCGAAGTCGAAGATGAGCTGGAAGAGCTCGGAGTTGAGCTCGACGATGAGCCCGCCAAGACAGCATCAGACGGTAGATCATTCCAGGAGATGGAAATACCACTACTGTTGGTGCAAGCAGAGGGCTTGGAACCCGAGGTCCCGTCGGTGAAGGTGACTGCAACGCACTGCGAGGGAAAGTCAGGTTAGTAGGGAGTTGATTAGACATGTGCTATGCATGCATGGATAGGCGTGGTCTTACTTGATACAACGAGCCATCGGTGGCGCCCTGGGCAATTTGGACAACACCCTCCTGGCCGGCCCAAGAGGAAGGGCCGGGAATGTTCTGGAGACAAAAGGTGCCTAGCCCCTCCTGAGAGACGGGAGCGATAAGGTACTGGAAGTCATCGGTGTTGTTCAAAAGGGCCGCCTTAAAAGTCCAGTCGGCAGCAGCATGGGTGCTGACAACAGTAAAGGAAAGGCCGCCGGAGGGGAATTCGACAGCATTGTCACGAGAGGTAACAGAGAAGCCGCCGCAGGGAGACTCGCCCTCGTTATCGTCATTAAAGCCGATGGACTTGGGGTCGGTGAGGGTGAAGTGAGCTGAAGCTGAAGCAGCTAGAAGAAGAGAGGCAGAGAACTTCATGTTGTAGTGCGAGGGGCGAGGAAAGAGTATGTCTGGAACAAGGAAAGGAGTAATGGTCATAATCAAAAAGAAGATGTCGTGAGTGAGGGCAGGTCTCGCCTTTATACCTTGTGCTCTATCTGATCCCTACAAGTCTGTAAGCATATTATCAGGTACAACCTCAGACATTGAGGTTTTCGGAGTAAGAAATTCCGCTTCCATCTTTGATCGAAGGATGGACTCTCCACACCAGCAGGGCCGTCCGTCTTAGTGTTGCTAGCTACCGCCCTGTTTTGTCTGTGCTTCGATTGCCCAGCCTGTCAAATTGCTTGGTATTGCGAACGAGCCCTTTCTGATACAGCTTCACCAACCAACAGCAGACATCGCGTGATTTTGTTTGCCCAAGTCTTGTAGATGTCATGTATGAATATTACGTACCCTAATGGTGCAGAGAAGAGGAGCTTTTCTCCCCCGCCTCATTAAGATGGGCGAAAACGGAGTGCTAGCTTGGCTGGCATGAGCAACTTTTACGCACAGAGCCCTAAGTTTCTACTCACGGGCTAGCGTGTTGTTAGTTAGTTGCCCCCCGTCGCTCACTGCAGCCGCTACAGTCGATAGCTTTGTCAAAAAGCGACAAAGAAACTTGCTCAAATGAGCGCAGAACACGCAGGAGGTGCTCATCGGATGTGGAGTCTAGGGAATAGAAACCCCTACGAGCCCGCAGGCATAAGCTTAATCGGGCTGAGAAGAGGGGTCCAGTACAGGTCAGACACCTTGATCATGAACTTTTCCTGGTAACTCTAGATGCACAAGGCGGATAGAGGCACACAATCCGTGATTCGCTCTGCTCGTGGAAGAAATATTGACGCCATTCGGATGCTCGAGTTTGCTAAATCAAATGCTGGTTTTTCAGATAGCCGGAGGATAGACTCCGTCCGAGCCAAGGCAAAGCAGCCAGCCTATAACTGTTGAAAGCTGCATACCATCTCGGACAAATATAGTAATTGCAGCGGCGAAACAGCGCGTTTGATGCCCCTCACTGCAGAAATTTCTCAGCCTTGCGCAAATAGGGCTCAGCCTGGCCAGCTTTAGCCACCCACAGCATACTGAAATGTTTGTCATTTTGCATGTCTTCTGTTTCAACCACCTAATTAGATTTTGTGCTCAAACCCACAGGTCCTGTTTCATGCTTCCCAAGCTCTACAAAGCAACCCCTCAAAGAGCCAGGACCACGATGCCAACAGCCTAACTGCCTGTAGACCTTTTCTCATCACCTCCACCACAGCATGCAATCAATCATCTTCTCTCGTGCCGTTTTCGGCCTTTTTCGACCTTCCAAGACAGTAACGCATACCGCATTGTATCTGAGACCTTAGCCCGCATATCCAGCAGGCAGTATGCCTCTTTGCCCCTCGTTACCAGCAACAAGCGGAATCGCAGACGCGGAATACCAGCGCACATGGTTAAAATCGTGAAAGAGACCAGTTTGCCCAGAATCAGGTCTTAGCTATTGGCCCAAGGCCCGCCCTTGCAGACAGCATACATACATATGTAACTCAAAATCCCAGCCTGCGCTGGTGCCCCCTTGAGATCTGCTCGTCCGTCTTGCATCTTGGCATAGATATGTTATTCCGACACTTGACACACTGTCTCCACTAGCCATCTAACTTCCAAGGGAAAAACGGCGGTTCTGCCATCTTATTGGTCCTGGGGACGTGTATGTGCACACAGGCCAGCCGGACAACTGCCCGAATGTCTACACTGGAGCGATTGGTAGTTTTACTACGAATGCTCAACCTAGCTAGACCAAGGAGATGCTTTGTCGGACAACCTAGACACATATCATCACCACGGCACATTACTGGAGTCACCACAACACGGCCACGGCTCATTATGCATCTCATGGAAGCTAGGCCTGCCCGTTGCATGTGCATACAAACCTACGGCTGTCCTTCCCCCGAGAAACACTTTCCGCGTCTTTGTGTAAGCTTCAACGTATTCGTCGCCCAACCCCAAAAAACCGATACAACATGAACGAGTTCTTGCATATTTGAACCCCAGTCCGGACACAAACTTTGAAGACCGCCAAAAATCTACCAATAAACAGGTTGCCTAGTGAGTCAGGAGACTATAAAGGATTCCAAGGCATTCTCAATATACCATCTACATCATATCACAATAGTGCTATATCACAGTGTACTTGGTTTCTCTTCTCCTTGCACGCATGGAGGGCTCTGAAAGCCCGATCTTCTACCCTAGTTATGCAAATTTTCGTAATGATGTTTAGTATGTAGTAAGTACATGTTCCTAGAACTGAGGTGTCCGTAGCCTATGTCCAATTTCCTCTCTTACCATAAAAGTTTCCCAGTCTATCTTGCACCGCTGTGTAGGCCCTCCAGATAACAGCACTGTTTGTTTATGCCTTCAACCCAACCCCACAAATTCAAGCAAGCACTAAGTGCTGCAGTCTGGACATTGATATATCCGTGACTGTTCTTGACTAGTCTGTCTCGCCATAATCTCAGTCTCCATAGACGGCTGGCCTGCGTATGGATCACTGCACACGCGGTCGTACTTGCTCTTGCCACATATGAGCTCGTCCGGAATACAGACGCACTGCTCAGCACATTCTCTGACAGGCCCGCAGCAGGTGCTATAGCGGGATCGGCACCAATCATCCCACTTTCTGCATGAGCAGATTTGCTGGATGTTTTCATAGCAGCAGTCCTGCTCAAAGAGAATGGCGGGTAGTATGTCCGTTTGCTCCGGGCTACTAGCAGTTGTTGTCGTGTTGTTAATGTCGCTGTCGCATGTGCCGTTGGTGCTGCTGCTATTCAGGGTGTAGTTCCCGGCGCTGTCGTCCCATGTTGTGTTGCTGCTATATATCGGTCTGCAAGAATCCCAAGATGTCAGGGTTCCGAAGTCAGGGCAGCCCGATGGCGCAAGTCGGGTTTTATTTGATGCTGTAGTTGAACACAGGCCCATGGCCATGTTTGATAGGAAAAGGATCTTGCAAGGTATCACGATGTTAGCCTATGCCGGATCTTGTTTTGAGAAGTTAAGAGAAGGGGAGAGTGAGGGAAGTAACGCGCGACTTACAAGGACCAACTGCATTGTGGGCGGGCTATCTATCGGTAGGTCGCGTATCTTTGAATGTTATGGTATTGCCAATGTATAAACTCTGCTAGGAGATACCAAGATCAAGAGAGGGAGGTTTGAGATGATCGGATCAGCAAAGGTCTTCTGATTATAGCGGCCCTGTTTGATTATAAACGCCCTTTATTTTGAGGAAAGTCTTAGGAGTCTCCGAAACGGTAGTTCCTTCCGTATTTACCTGTCGTCGTGATTCTTCTCATCTATTGGTGAAGCGTCTTGCAACACGTTGAATCAACATGAAACATTCCACTGGTGATATAGAGCGGAATGTAGTACTTTATTAGCATTCCTGTGTGCAACACGCACCAGTAGCACAGCACCAGCACATATGCGCATATACATACAGATGCACATATCCAACTAAACCCAGAATCCCTCCAGGCTCCTGTCATAAATCATAAAAGAAAGCTGCAGCTGGCTTGCGACGTAGCACAAGTCACAGATATACATTATTGGCCCCTAGGGGGAGCCAAGGCCTACTTGTTTGGCCCTGCTGTGATTTGCAAATCAAAGCCTATATGCACACTAGCTGTAAAGTGGTGTACATAATAACATTAAACGTGCCGTACCACTGCTTGGCTGGCTGGCTGGCTGGACTTGGGGAATCTGTGGATGATGCCACTCAAATATTGCCTTTTTGTTCTAGGCCCGAGTCCTTCTGACCCTTCTCATTGAGTTAGAGTCTGACATGTTTCTTGTTATTTCGCTGCTTTAGTTGTAGATCTTCCATCAGTAAAAAGCCGTTTTGGCTGGATCTGCATAAGCTGATCAAGAGGTGTTGATCCACCTATCACTTGCGTCCAGGGTTTAGTGCCTTCTAGACCCTAATATCTCAGTAGGGATGGGTACAGTACTTTATTGCTCTGGCGTTCCAATCTTGTCGTTCGACTATATGAAACGCGTTCCTATTAATTTTGCCGGCATCACAAGGTAGATTGGCTCAAAAGAGAAGTAAGGCCGTCTTGTCATGGTTTGTAGGTACATTGGTATTGTAAAAAGGTTGTAATGTAGATTCTAGGCCATCATGACCACGTATTCTTTGCTGCATTTTCCTAGCTTGATAACATCGCCGCTACGCAATTCCACATAACGACCTGTTGGTATAGGCTCGTTATTGAGTTTCGTGCCGTGCGAACTCTCAAGATCAATGACGTAAAGCTTGACGGTGTCTTCCCGGTCACCAAACTCGTTTCTTTTTTCCTTCATCCGGAACTGAAACACTGCATGCTGCTTACTGACACTAGCGTGGGTTTCCGGGAAATCACATACCGCGCTTTCGCGGCCGACTAACCAGGCTGTTTTTTCAACAAGTGGGATTGTATCGAGGACTTGCTTGTCCTGGAAGACAAACAGTTTCCACGATTCACGCTTGCGCTTGCGCGGCCTACAGGCATCTGTAGGCTCTGTGTACTTAAGGCGAATGATAGTACCGTCAGACTGTTGTACCGAGTTGGATTCAGCGGCGAGAAAGCCTGTAGTGTTAAAGTTTGGCTTTTCTTTCTCAGTCGGTGGTGCTTCACCGCGGGTTACTGCCCACGATGACTCTTGGGAAGGTAGTGCCGCGCGATTAGCCGGTGCTGGGCTTCTAGAGACTGGCCTCTTAGTCCCTGGAGAGCGGGAACGCGAACGCGAAGAACGGCAACGCCGCGAATGTCGTTTGGATATAGCGTCGCTTCTACGATCCGAGCCTCGTTTATCCTTTCGATCTGCATCTGCGCTGCTGTCGCGATTTTGGGAGCGTCTTTTTTCTCGCTGAGATTTATGCCTCTTGCGCTCTGCATCGTCGCGTTCTCGGTGTCTGTGGCTGTGTGAATGTGGCGAACGAGAGCGTGATCGCCGAAAAGAAGATCCGTGTGCCCTCGTATCTTCATAGCCGCAGCCACGTTCATGTCGTTCATGAGAATTGTGACGGTGGCGGTTAGATTGCTCGGATCTGCTGTCGTGGTGGCGATAGCCACGGGAGCCATGCTCTTTGTCACGGCGACTTCGTCGAGAATGGCTCTTAGACTGCTTGTCGTCGGCTTTTTTTTCCAGTTCACAAGTACGGTCTTGAATAGGCGAGCGTGATGATGAGGGATTGTCAGAGATATCCATGATGATGTAGTCTTTTCTGAGACAATAATCTTTTGATGTGTAAACTCGACTATGAATCTGATTCAGAAAAAAGCTTGAGCTTGCGGTTACTACATATCAACAAACTCAAAACCAAGAAACTTGCGAGAAAAAGTCGATAATCTCAATTTCCCTTCAGCCTTGCTCAATTTTGCCAGATCCTTCTCCTAAGACTGTCAGCCTTATAATATAACTCAATCAGGAAATACTGATGTCACCGCTTTTGCAGTCGCACAGAGTTACAACGACCAAGACAATTTTCGCTTTTTAACGAAGAATCGCAGTTGAATGAGAGACTTAGCACAACTTTATTTTACCCCCCGAGCTCACAAAGTCCAAGGCTGGCGCAGTAAAAGAAAAAGAAAGAGAAAAAAATGAGGCAATGAAGCATCATCAGCTAATACATGACAGGGGCCAAGACATAATAAATCAAGGTATAGGACGAGACTGGCTTAGGAAAAAAGAAAAAACCAATAACAGCAAAACCAACTACAAATGTACGGCTAGAACAAAGACTCTACACGGAACACAAGGAGGTGTGGCATACGGTGCGCCACTACACAATTCAGGCAATGCTAATCTCCGAAATCTCGCCCATTTCTGTCTTAGTCTCGCCAGAAACGGAATAAGATATCCGCCAGCGCAACTTGACTGAGTCAACTTTGGAGGCCCTATCGCCAGCTTTCCATACTTCAACAGCTTGTGTCACACCATTGTTCTGGTGAGGTGCAAGGTCACGGCCTGTTTGTGGCTGAAGGCCCAGTTCAAAGCCCTTTTCGTGGTGAGAGTAGAGGTTAGTGGGGGTCTCACAGGATAAATATAATTGCAATGACATACCTTGGTGACAGCAAGTTGGAAGTGAAGTTGACTAATAGTTTGGGGGGTGTTGTTGCTGAAGAAAAACGCTACAGCAATGGCGTTCACGCTAGTTGGCCTGCGGCCAGCCACCATGTCAATCTTAATACTCGTGTTGTTTACTGTAGAGCGGATTTCCTTGGGAGCAGAAGACACCTCAGGTAGTGCAGAAGAAAACGCCCACTCGTCATCTTCGGCCGGAACAGTTGTGCTAGCGGTAGCAGGGGTAGATGTAGAGGTGAGTGTATTTTTAACCGAAGGGGCGCCAACACTAGCAGCAGCGGGCGCGGGGCTAGAGGAAGAAGAGAGGCCAGCAAGAGCAGCAAAGGGATCATTTAAGGTTGCAGGCTGAGGAGTTTGAGCCTGGGAAAGGCCGGGGGAAGGTGAGAAGTTTGCAAGTGGCGAGGCCGTTCTGGCAGTGCTATTATGGGTCATGGAAGAAAGAAGACTCGGGCCGGGCACATTAGGGTTAGCCCCAAATCCTAGGGCAATGCCTCCGCCTTGGCCAAAGGATGCCGAAGTAGAGGAGCTTTCACCAATGGATAAGCCCAAGAGATCGTTTTCTAGATTCGCAGAGCTCGAAGGCTTTTGACTAGAGGAAGGTGTGCTAGAGCCAGCAGTAGGCTCTGGGTCTCCGCCAAAGTCTATCAATGACAGCTCAGTAGATGCACTTGTGTTGGTAGATAACTGTGCAGCTGCTTTAGACTTCGTGTGTTGTCCACCAACAATGCTTTTTGCGCCTTCAACATCGCCCTTCTTCATCAACTTATAACGCTCGACGGTCCGGTGAATGTTGTCATTAATTTCAAACAACTTGGCAACAGCTTCGTGGTCTTCGGACTCTTCCTCGCACATTTTCTGGATTTTGGGCTGTGCGCTTTGAAGAGCAGCAGCTAGTTCTGAAAAGACGTCACCATCCACCATCTTGTCGCCGGGTTGAAAAGCCTCGAGTCTCTCCTCCAGTAAGCGAGCCTTTGCTTGTATTTTGCCGACTTCTTCGGCGGCTTTTGCGCGGTAGTCGGTCTTTGATCGGGTGTCGAAACCGGTCATAACCTTCATGAGGCGATTCGCTTCCTGTAAGTCGGCGGGTGTTCCGCGACGGATGAGTTCCTGGAGCTTGGCAGACTGGGCTTCCCGCTCTTCTTCCTCCATCTCTTCTGCGGATTTGAGATTCTGTGGTTTTGTTAGGATATGCTACTTTTTTTTTGAATATGCATGAAGGTCGAGTGGGGGAGGAAGCAATATTGTTATCGCAACAAATGTTTGAATACTTACATCGCTAGGATTCAGCACGGCAGCATCTTCACGGCGTACTTCGGGAAAGCTGTATCCTTTGTAGCTTAGAAGACGGTGCATGTCGCGGATAAAGCCAAGGTCCTGCTTGTATCTACTGGTCTCGCAAATCGTGCCGCGCCATTCTTCAATACAGGCTAAAATCTTGGTCTGCACCTTCGAGCAGCGGATGGGAGGTCTCTCGGGAAAGCGACGGACAAGCTCGTTCAAAAACTCCTTGGTACTTATTTGAAGATGGAAGGCATAGCCGCAGTTCTTCACGCAGATATCGAGGAGGTGCAAGGCAAGAAGCGCGACAGTAGGGTTCCGATGATTGATATAGTTGACAATAGTGGTGGCCGCTTCACGTGGGGCATTGCCCTTTTTGGAGTTAATCAAATCGACAATCTCGAGATTAAGGGCAAGGTTTGGCTCGAAGTTTTCAGGGCTGCAGGCAGCCTGAAGGTATCGCTGCAGCTGAGACATTGAGGGCAGTCCGATGGCGAAGATGCTTAAGTTACGAGGTTTATAGCTCTAGACAAATAGGAAACCCTGAACTTGAAAGGCTAAATAAGGAGTGGATGGGTAGTGGCGGTGCGGGGTGATGTCGTGACAATATAGGCTTGCTGCTGGAATACGGGCGTCAATCAACACACTAGAGGTGGCAGGCGGAGTTGTTTGGGATGCAAATAACAGGTAGGCCTTTAGAAAGCAACAGCTGTAATGAGAAGCTATCGCGAGTGCTATAACAAAGAGCCACGCATGGCAGAGCAAAAAGGCACTGGATGTCGAGAGCGTTAAAACAAAGACTAGAAGAGCAAAGATATTGACGTTTGAGATTCAGTGAGAGCTATGCATGCACGGCTACAGTTGGTCTTCTTGAACAAACCACCTATCGTTTCGATAAGAAAGCTAACAGAAGCCTAGTGCTCCATTGCCAAATGCTTGCCTTGCCTAACAAGGAGGGGCCCCACATAGGTGGCGCCCATCGTCTATGCGTGGCGTCGGTCGTAAGTGTGGCGTCTGGTAATTTTGTAAAGCTTCACCAAGGGTAGAACTTGTACTATCGTGAGATACAGACGGTACATTCTGATATGAGCGAGCACATTGCCCTATCGCTTGCTTCTTCCTTTTTGTCTTCATAGGTTCAGTTACCTACAACCAGAACACAGGCTTATTTGAGCCTATCTAATCAACCCTGTACTGCGGGGTAATTCGCATCTGCCCCTCAATCGATTCTTCCTTAAGCGCAGTTCAACGCTAAGCGCCTTCAAACTTTGCTCGTACAGTTCAGGGGCTGATTGGCGGTTGATGTTGATATTTTGTCACAATTCTTTGCTAACTTTTGACCAAATTCAATTCGTCATTCACCCATAAAATGGTCCGCCATAAGAAGGAAAACTTTCGCGGCAAAAAGTCCCACCATGGCCCTCCACGTCAACGCACAACACGGGATGGCCAGTCGTCCGCTGCCTTGCCATTCAAGGCTGCTTGCTGGGACTTAGGACACTGCGATCCTAAGCGATGTTCTGGAAAGAAGCTCATGAAGAGCGGTCTTATGCGTGAGCTGCACATTGGTCAGCGATTCCCTGGTGTCATTATCACGCCAAACGGCAAAAAGACCTTGTCGCCTGCCGACGCACCCATGCTGGAGCAGTTTGGCTGTGCAGTTGTTGAGTGCTCCTGGGCACGTATGGCCGAGATACAATGGAGTCGCGTTGGCGGCAAGTGTGAGCGCTTGTTGCCGTACCTAGTCGCTGCCAACACCGTCAACTATGGTAAACCCTGGCGCCTGAACTGCGCTGAGGCGATGGCGGCTGCATTTGCTATTTGTGGCCATCTAGACTGGGCGGAAACAATTTTGGAGCCCTTCTCGTATGGCCAGGCCTTCCTAGATATCAATGAAACCATTCTAAAGCGCTATGCAGCCTGCGAAGACGAGGCCAGCATTAAGATCGTGCAAGATGAGTGGATGGAAAAGCTAGAAAGAGAATATCACGAGTCTCGCGAAGAGGATGACATGTGGACTTCTGGAAACACCAATCACAGAGCACCAGTAGACTCTGAGGAAGACGAAAGCCAAGATGAGGAAGGCTCAGAAGAAGAAAGCTCGGATGAAGTCAACCACAGTGGAGACGAGAGCGCCGATGGCATATATCTAGGCAAAAAGCCTGAAAAAAAGCCAGCAGCTGAGGAGAAAATTAAGGACCGATTCGACATTTCCTCCGATGAAGACGATGAAGATGAAGAAGCTGCCATGGCTGAAATTAGACGCAAAGTGCTTGCCTCCAAGACATTCCAAGATGCCCCCGCACTCAAGGACATACAGCAAATTGTGCGAGACCAGTCAAATCGCAAAGGATCGAACAAAGCCTCCGAGTCGCAAAAATTTAAAGTTGCCCTGGACTTTCAACCAGACTCGGATAACGGCGAGAATGAGAGCGGTAACAACAAAGGTAGCGAAGACGACATCGCTAGTGATCGTGATGATGACGATGATGATGATGATGATAATGACGACTTTGACAACATCATTGATGCGACGCCTATGACGGATCGAATAGGCCTGAAGAAGCTAGACAAGGCACGAAACGCAGTCAAAGTGAGCAAAGCTTCGTTTTCGATGAACATCATGTCTGCCCCAGGACGTGGATAGAGGCTTTTTCATAAAGACATAGAAAAAATACGTACACACAAATTAAAATCTGGAGAAGAAGGTAAATAAATATAATTTGAAAACGGCCATCCTGATAATAATAAAAAAGATCTATACCAACAACTATATGACACCACTACTCTTGCGCAATTTTTATCGTACACAAAATAGGTTGTAATAATACAAACGAAAGGAGGGTGTTAGTTCGCTTGGAACTACAGGGACCGCTTGGTACGAACCTCTTCGCAAGTCTGAATTATATCACCAGCTTCAAAGTCCTGGAAGTCTTCAAAACTAACACCACACTCGGTTCCAACTCTCATTTCCGTGACATCACGCTTGCCATGCTTTAGTTCGTTCATTTTGCCTGTGGTTTGGAGATAGTCTGTTAGTAGCTGGTTCTTGTACAAGCATTCTCTAGGATAAAGAGCCTTTGCTCTAGTTGTTTTTTCTTTTGACTTACCCTCGTACAGCAGCTCTTTCTTGCGGAAGATTCGGACGAGATCATTGCGTTTGAAGATGCCGTTGCGCACCTTGCATCCGGCAATGTTGCGATAAATGCGCCGTTTCACATTAATGGAGAAGACCTTGGAAACCTCGGCCTCACCAATCACACGGTATGTAATCTTATCGTCTAGCTTCTTGGAGAGAATGGCTTTGACGTCGTCGGCCACGGTGTAGATTACACTGTGCTCTACGATTCGTACGCCTTGTTCTGAGGCAAGGCGTTTGATATGGCCAAGCGAGGGGTTGTTGAATGAGATGATGATACTTCCAGAGATGGCAGCATATTCAATATCGGACTCGGAGATGTTTCCAGCTGCCTGGCGTAGAATACGTGGCTGTACCTCATGGTTTCCGATCTCCAGAATCGTGGCAGAAACAGCCTCCACCGACCCCACAACGTCGCCACGAACAATGAAGTTGACGATCTGGGGTCCCTTCTCTGCTTCTTCAACAATCTCGCTGTTTTCTTCAGCTGCCTTCTTTGCTTCTTCTGCCGCCAAAGTCTCTTTCTTTTTGCGTTCTGACTCCGCAATTTGGCTCTGACCTTCCTCGCGCTCCTTCATTTCCATACGATAGTCAACAGCAGTGCGTGCCTTAGCCTCGTCAGGGGCCTGGATTATTTGGTCTCCAGCTTGTGGCAGGTTTCTCCACCCCAGAATCTCTACTGGGGTACCGGGGCCAGCCTCCTTAAGTTCTTGGCCAGCCTCATCGCGGAGAGCACGGACACGAGCCCATGTATGACCGGCAACAATACAATCTCCAACACGAAGAGTACCGCGTTTAACAAGAACAGTAGCAGCCTTTCCAACGCTCTTCACGTTAGCCTCCAAAACCCAGCCCTCAGCCATGCCATCAAGTTCAGCGCGCATGTCGAGCATTTCAGCAAGTGTGATGATGTTCTCCTCCAGCAAGTCCATGCCCTGGCCGGTTTTTCCACTAACAGGAACAACCTGTACATCGCCACCATAATCCTCAATTTCGATATCATGGCGGCCGAGATCGCTCTTGACAATGTCAATTTGAGCATCAGGTTTATCACACTTGGTGATTGCCACAATTATAGGAACCTTTGCCTCGCGGGCATGCTTCAAGGCCTCTAGTGTTTGGGGCTTTACACTATCGTCGGCAGCCACAACTAGAATGACGATATCTGTAGCGTTAGCACCACGCTTACGCATAGATAAGAAAGCTGCGTGGCCAGGCGTATCCAAAAATGTTATTTGCTTTCCAGATTTCATCTTCACTACAAAGGCACCAATGTGCTGCGTGATACCGCCATGTTCCTGTGCGGCAATCGAGGACTGGCGCAACCAATCTAACAGGGTTGTTTTCCCGTGGTCTACATGGCCCATGATAGTAACAACAGGGGCTCGTGGGGGCAGTGCGGAAATGTCTTCGGGGGGTGGCCTAGCCCGTACATCACGGGCCTGGCCATCATCAACTTCAGCCTCGAGACCGAACTCTTGGGCAATTAGGGCTGCGGTCTCACCCGTCATTATGGTATCCTCCGTCATATCCTCAAATCCATATTCAAGAAGAATGTCCAAGAACTCCTGGATTTTGACTGACAAGGCTTGAGCTAAGGCTGAAACACTGATGAATTCGGGAAGGTAAATGGTCTTGACTTTGTTGGCTTCGATTTCGAGAGCTGCCTTTTTAGCGGCTTCCTTCTCGGCCTTGCGTTCAGCTTTACGTCGGCGGCGCTCTTCAAAGAGCCACTCATCCTCAGCACTCCAGGCCTTTGCATCAGGGTCTTCATCGTAGAGTTGCCGACCATGTTTGTCATATTCCATATCGTTTCGTTTCTTTTTGTTCTTTTTAGCAGCACGGTCATGCTTACGGTCCTCTTCATCTTCCTCGGCTGAATTATGACGACCCTTGCGGCCCTTCTTCCTAGGATCTTGAATTTGGGCCTCCAAGGCATCGTCGGGAGGTAACGAGGTATCCACAACAATCCCCAACGCTTCTAGATTCGATCCACCTTTGTCGTCCCTATCGTCCTTGTGTTGACTAGGAGTTTCTGAACCGCTTGTGGCTTCTTTGTAGGCATAATTTTTGGGTAAATCCATGTTCCTGCCTTGGGCGTGGTTCATAGGCAAGTCCCTACCCTGAGCTCGGACATCTGGTCGTCTTCTTTCGCTACTTTGGCGATGAGTGTTTTCCCTTGGCTCTTGGTATTGATTTTTGTCTTGTCCCCCTCGACTTTGACTTTTTCCTTTTTCATGACCCCGCTTGCGCATCAATAAGCCCCATGGCCCAGATCCTTGTCCACTCGTTGTTTCTCTTTTTTTGCTGTTGTCACTATCGTTGCTTCCCGTTTTCTGGCGCTGTGAATGCAAGTTGTTGATCAAATTACTGAATCTGCTGATCTGGTCCTGAGGATCTTGGCTCTTGTCTTGCTTTGAGTAGGCATTTTTAGACATACTAGCTAAATGAGAGGATAATGTAGCTGCTTGTTCAGCATCCGATTTTTGGGTAGAGGCCTTGGTATCAAGGACGGTTCCAAGGTCGCTTCGGCTTCCTCTAAAGTTTAGTAAGGATGGGAACTTGGGGGAGGGGGCCCCTATGTCTGATGGCAAAGCAGCCTCACTTGCTTTTTGTAATCTCCCCCTGGCAGCCATCTCGCCGGGAAGCAAGAAATCTTCTTCAGGTGCGGGTTTTCGAATTATAAAGCTAGATTTTGACGGTATAGAAGGGGATTCCAAGGTTTTTGTAGGCATAGAGGCAGTTTGTGCTGAAGATTGGGGAGCAGGCGTTGAATTCGGTACAGGTGTGGATTCCTGCGCCGAGGAGGACTCCAGAGCTTGAGCTTTACGGAGCTTCTCCCTTGCAGCACGCTCATGAGGGAGAAGAAACTCGTCATCCATTGAATTCCGACCAATAGAAAACAAGGGTTTTCGTATAGAAGCAGGAAGCGAAGCCGTTGTAGCTGGAAATATAGCCCTAGTAGGTAGGGGCATAGTTCCGGTTGCAGAAAGCCTCCTTGCTTCCACTTCAGTAGCAGATGCGGGAGGGATTCTGGCCTGAACTCGGGCTCTAGCCTCAGCTATAAGTTTTGCTTCGGCAGAAGCTCTGGCCTTTGCTTCTGCCAACGCGAGATTTTTAGCCCTAGCATTTTCTTGGGCGGCTTTAGCTCTTTGCTCAGCATCTTTAGCCGCAGTATGTGCCTGTTTTCCGGCACCTTGTGCCTTTTTTTGGGATATTTCTTGCATGAGTTTAGCAGCGGCAGCCTGGTTGATGGCTTCAGCTTCGGCGGCTTGTCTACGTGCAATTCGTTCTTTTTCTCGAGCAAGTGCCTTAGCTTCAGCGCGTGCTTTGGCTTCAGCGGCAACTCTAGCAGCCTCAGCAGCAGCCCTTTCCTCGGCAGCCTTGATGCGTTTACGAGCCGCTATTTCGTACGGCAGAAGAAACTCATCATTATTAGATGCCTTTCGGATGGTGAAGCCCGCAGGCTTTATGCTCTGCATACGAGATTCAGGCGCAAGCGAAGCATTTGATATTGGCGTGTTCGTAGCTGGAATAGCCGTAGACTCGGAATTGGGGGAAACTGTAGTGGATTTAGTTATATCCAGGGCTGGTGTAGCCGGCTGGGTCTCTGACTGAAGCTGTTGCACAGTAGTGGTGTTTATCTGTTCAGATAGACCCTCGCTAGGCCTGCTAATGTCCTGGTGGATATTTTCAGCCTTGGGCATTGGTATAGGTGGCACTGGTGAAGTTTGCGTCGACAAATGCGCCGAAGGTTCTGAAGACACTGCCGATGGCGGGGCTGCAGTGTTGCTTCTAAGCCTTCTCCGAGCTTCGATCTCGTGGGGGAGAAGGAACTCTTCATCGCCACCTGAGGATGAGAACTGGCGAAAGCATTGCACTGGCCGAGGGGCTTTTGATAAAGGCCGAACCTGGAGTGCCCGTAGGTGCTGAAGATGCACAGTTGCCCCATGATGATGCTTCAATCTTTGTTAGCTATATACCAATTCAATCGGCATGTACTTGTACCACAGGCTACAAACCTTTGCTAGACTGCTTCGCAACATATTGAGTGCGCGGCGAACCGGGTTATCGACTACATGTGCTTTTTTTCACCAACATGGCGCTGATCGCGGCCTAGATCAGACGCTGAAAGCTTGAAGCAGCAGGGTAAACCTCGGGTAATATTGGAAAACTTGACGAGTCGCAAGACGTGATAAGATAAATGTGGGGTTGAGAGCAGTGTCGTCGAGGCCAGCTCAAGGCTACGTGATGATTGTTTACCCATAAACAGCCTATGTATCACTAACTAGATCTAGTTACTAACAGTTATATGGCATCTAATAAGCCTATCAAGTACAAGATACTACTGAGCTATATGCTCAAGGCGAATCTGCTGCTCTGATTGAGCTCCAAGCCCCATCATGACAATACATACCTATCAGCAAGCAATAAACTTACTCACAATAAGCTAACCAGCCAAGGCTTAGTGGAAATCTTTGTTGACTCTGACTGCAGGCTGGGCTTTATTCTTTGACCCCTGACAGCCAATCATCATCAAGCGTTAATTATGTTATTTCCTGGAAGGTTGTGAAATGTGCGACGGTTTTCTTTCATCCTCTGCCTAATACACCGCACCAGTCTATTATTCGAACTTCATATGCCTTCATATCTAATATCCTTCACGATCTCTCACTTCATCCTTCTTAACTGGCAGCTTCTAGCCCTTATTCAACATATACAAACAAGAAACACTATTGACTAGCCACAGTCTGTTTAATCCCAAGCGTTAAATCCATCCTGACCCCCGTTAACCCAGCAACAAGGGCCAGAAACATAGCTCAGCGCAACACGACCCTTCGAGAAATAAGTAACAATAAAACCTTGAGCCATGACGGACAATCACGTCAGCCTCTCCCAACAACTACACCATAGGAAACAATCTCTGGCTGCAAAACGGAAATTCACAGGCTCCACCGACCAAGTGCAGCTCCAAACCGTCTATTCAACCATTCCAAACATCACCTTTGTTCTCCCTTCAAGAGATAGAAACAACAACCCCAGTGCCAGCGGAAACTTGAGTCTCCGATCTCAAGTTGCACATCAATTCAACGATCTAAATATTACGTGTGGGGGCGGGGTTGGCCTCGAAAACTGCCCAAATCATACTACCAACACCTCCCATACTGATACAACTCTTATCACTTCTTCTACTGCTACTACTCCCTCTACTCCCTCTACCACTACTTCCACCGTAGCTATAGCTTCCTCTTCAACATCGCCAGAGGCCAAACATACTATAAGCAGTATGGCGCGCTTAGCACACATCCCCCCTGTTGAAACCCCGTCTCTTAGCACATCTGATCCTATGGATGTGGATGGAGCTCAGCCTCTGCGTAAACGGGCTCGTAAGCCGGAACCCGAGATCAGCACACCAGATACGTCATCGCTATCGGCAGACACATCAACCGATGATGTCGCCACACGACCACGCAGGTCGACGAGAAAACAAATACCAAAAGCTACGTCTAGGCCTAGTAACACCTCCCTTGCCAGCTGCCAAGGTCGATCGCGCAATCGAATGAAAACAACTCCTGCCAGACAACCCTCCACTGAGAACAAGCGACCACCGACCAAAAAGCCAGTTGAGCCAGTACAAGAACCCGACGAACCGCCTCGAGTTGTAGAGCCCATCCGCGCTGCTTTAACCTGGAAAGAGGAAGAAATCACCGTTTTTGATCCAAACGACAAAGACGACGATGGCGTCGGCATGGACGGGGTCGCGTTTGAGCCAACACCAGAGCTTGCCAAGATCCGCGATCGCAGACGTCGTGAACAGTTAGACGCCTATCGAAAGCAAGTTGAAAACGATGCGCGGGCTAACAGGCGGAACAAAAGACGGCAAACAAGCCCAGACGACCGCAAGGAAGTCCGGCGGGTTCGGTTCCTTGATTTCGCTGTGTAAAAATTATTTTCTTCACATGTTGTTGTGCAGGTAGAGTAGATATGACCTCCTTTTTCCGCTTGTTCTTCTTTTCTTGGATATCACGATGTAATGTATATTTGGCCTGCTAAGGGGCTCTTTTCTGAATTATGTCAAAATTATTATACGTCTTTCACATGTCGGAGTTCTGGTTCTGGCCTACGCCCTATCACTATGGGCTCAGCTCCTTGATAGAAAGCCCAATTGATTAATTTATAACCCACCCGTGTGTTGCTATGTTTTATTTCAATAGTATTCATGCTATTTCGTTTTCATGTGCAGTATTGTACAGTAATGATGCCCGGTGGCTGTGGAATTTATATCCAATCATACCATCCATCCATCGCTTTATTCTCCCCAATACATGTCGATTTCCCCGATCCCCGGAATCTACCAGAATTTCCACCATGCTCTTCTTAGTTTAGCTTGCTCTGCTTCTCGTGCCTTGATCATGGCAGCTTCACGCTGTTCTCGCGTTAAACTCATATCAATAACTGCTTCTGAAGGTGTCGGGGGTCTGGCTACGGCCTTCGGAGGAGGGCCAACAGTAATGCTTTCAGTCCCTTTCTGTTCATTGTGAACTTCTATAATCTTCTTCATGGCAATTCTCTCCATTTTGCGGGTCATGTTGCAGTATTCAAAAGCGCCCGCGGAAACAATCAGCCCAAAAGTTACGGCAAAGTTGGCTGCCGATTTGAAGTTGCCTGTATCATCAGTTAGAATCACAGCATGGCCAAGCCCCAGCTATCCGGTACTAACATGCCTTTCCATACAAAACGCCCGGCTCCAGCTAGTGTCGCACCAATGATTCCCTTTTCCAGACTCTGCTTTGCGCAGGGAATAGATGCAATTTCCTTGAAGTCATCAGGCTTGATAGTCTTGATGGCAGACTCAAGGTTGACATCAATTGTTTCTTTTTCATTCTTGGGTGCATTGGGGTCTTTTCGCAAAGTATCAGCAAAGTTTCTTTACAAGATTCGGATTTCAACGGACTTGCCTTCGGGCTTCTGCCACATGAATACCTGGCGCTCATTGGAGCTCTTCCCAGGCTTCGTTGGTCGTTGATCATCCATTTTGGTAGTATTACAGAAGCAAAATCCCGCCAAAGTTCGCAGGCAGTCCCAATGCAAGATTATAGTCTAGATACCGTTGTCTCTTGAAAAGCACTTTGACGCTTGAAGATAAATCGCAGATATTTTTTTAGACTTCGATCTAAAGGGCCCCCCCCCCCCCCCATATCAAGCCTCTGATCGTGCGTCACGTGACTACCCGCCGCTAGAAATGTTTTGGCTAACAAATGTGGGGCTTTAGTTTTTCTGGAAGCCATCGCGCTACACTTCAGCGCGAA
Organism: Ceratocystis variospora; assembly: GCA_038407165.1. Lineage (NCBI taxonomy): Eukaryota > Fungi > Ascomycota > Sordariomycetes > Microascales > Ceratocystidaceae > Ceratocystis > Ceratocystis variospora. Next base: position 33,993 of record JAXHKN010000210.1, read on the forward strand.
GCACTTTACGCGTCTTTTCTATTTGATCAACCCTAGCACAAAATAACAAAGAATGAACACTAAATGTTCAGAAGCTGATGCCACTATAATTCCACCCGCCTTGAAAACAACATTCGCGGTGATATTGTCCATCACGTCTATTGCTAGCTATTAGTCTGACTAATTATAGATTGTTCGTCTCTATCCCTCTTTATATCATAGAGAACCAGGCCTAGCTGCAATTACGACTACACCACGTCTCCTCTTTTCTACTCTTCTTCCTATTGACCACGTACCGGCCGCTTCAACTGCGATAACACACCTCCGACCATCCACCCTCTACATATTCATTGTCATGCCTAATACTTCTTTGCGGAAGCCTCAGAAAGGCATCGCTCGACGCGGTAAAGCTGCCTATCATGGCTCGCAAACTACCCGCACATTCACCTCTACTCCGGGCCGCTTTGAAGCCACTTCTACTGATGAGAGATGGGAACGGACTCGCATGGCGCACCAAATAGACGAAAAAATGGGATTTGAACGTATTGAAAGCGGCAAGAGGAAAGAGGGCTGGCTTGTCAATATTCAGGCCACCTCGATCTCGGACGATCGCAATGTCAATGGCCGAGCAGCTCTCGATTGCTACTTCATCGAAGATGGAAACGAGTCTACTTTTAAGGCCACAGTCGAATACGAGCCGTATATGCTAATTGCAGTCCGCAAGGGCCGCGAAAGCGAGGTCGAGGAATGGGTAAAGCGCATTGAAGGAGGTGGTGTTGTCAAATCTGTTGCAAAGGTTGAGAAGGAAGATCTCAGCATGCCGAACCACTTGTTAGGCTACCGGAGGACCTTTCTCAAGCTCATATTTCTCAATGTTTTTGATCTGATGACTGCAAGAAGAGAAATCATGCCAATTGCAGAGCGGAATAGGAAGAACATGAATGCCATGGATGCATATGCTGAAGTTGTGCGGTATGTGCATACGGGAACCCCCGCCTTCCATACCACAAAATCTAACTAACTATTGGAATTTAAAACGCCTAGAACAACGGGAGAACTTGATCTTTATGACGATTCGGTAGAGCAAGACGGACGAGAGAATGCCAACGTTACGGATGCGAGCGACTATATTATTGATATCCGAGAGTATGACGTACCATATCATGTCAGAGTAATGATCGATCTTGGTAACTCAAACCCCCCCGTCCAAAAACAAAAGACATTATGTACTAACAACCCCAGACATACGAGTGGGAAAATGGTACTTTGTAGACTTTTCTTCTGGCGTAACAACCTTGAAAATCAACGAGGAGCGTCTCGCAATGGCTGACCCGGTTGTCATGGCCTATGATATCGAGACGTGCAAATCGCCATTGAAGTTTCCTGACTCTTCAGTCGACCAAATCATGATGATTTCGTACATGATTGATGGCCAAGGTTTTTTAATCACGAATCGAGAGATCGTTTCAGAAGACATTGCGGATTTTGATTACACCCCGAGACCTGAATATCCTGGCGTCTTCATCATCTTCAATGAACCTAACGAACGAGCTCTTATTGAGAGGTTTTTCGAGCACATCAAAATTGCTCGGCCAACAGTCATTGCTACATACAACGGAGACTTTTTCGACTGGCCGTACGTTGAGGCTAGAGCAGCGTTTAATGGTATCGATATGTACCAGGAGATTGGGTGGAAGAGAGACTCAGAAGATCAGTTCAAGTGCAACTACGGCGTTCACATGGATTGTTTTCACTGGGTAAACCGTGATAGTTACCTCCCGCAAGGCTCTCGTGGTCTCAAGGCGGTCACGGTAGCGAAGCTTGGCTATGACCCGGACGAATTAGATCCCGAGTTGATGACTCCCTATGCTAGCGAGAGACCACAGACGCTTGCTGAGTACTCAGTTTCCGATGCCGTAGCCACGTACTACCTGTACATGAAATATGTGCAGCCTTTTATCTTCTCGCTATGTACTATTTTACCCCTAGGTGGCGATGACACACTGAGAAAAGGCACTGGTACACTTTGCGAGATGTTGCTAATGGTGCAAGCCTACCAAAAAGAAATCATTTTGCCCAACAAGCATGTATCAACAAGAGAATCTTTCTGGGAAGGACACCTGCTTGAATCGGAAACCTATGTTGGTGGCCACGTCGAAAGTATTGAGGCCGGAGTTTTTCGTGCTGATATTCCAGTGAACTTTGCTGTACAACCAGCGGCTATTGACGAGCTTCTTCGAGATCTAGACGCCGCGTTGAAGTTCAGCATCACGGTTGAAGAAAAGAAAAGCATGGACGACATAGCAAATTACGACGAGGTCCGCAGCCAAATCGTAGAAAAATTAACTCAGCTTCGAGATACGCCAAACCGGAACGAGAATCCTCTCATCTATCATCTGGACGTTGCGTCTATGTACCCTAACATCATGACCACCAACCGACTTCAGCCCGACTCTATGATTCAAGAGTCTGACTGTGCTGCCTGTGACTTTAACCGGCCAGGCAAGACTTGCGATCGGCGAATGCCTTGGGCGTGGAGAGGAGAGTACATACCGGCCAAGAGAGATGAATACAATATGATTCGCAACACTCTGGAAGGCGAAAAGTTTCCTCCTCGGCGGCCTGGAATGCCTATGAGGTCTTTTCGAGAGTTATCTCTGGACGAACAGGCTGCGTTAGTTCGGAAACGCTTGCAACTCTACTCACAAAAGATCTACCATAAGATTCACGAGTCAAAGACACTTGTACGAGAGGCTATAATCTGTCAGCGCGAGAACCCTTTCTACATTAACACTGTTCGTGACTTCCGTGACCGTCGTTACGATTACAAGGGCAAAGCCAAAGTGTGGAAGGGCAAAACAGAGTCTCTCAAGTCGTCTGGTGCTTCTACATCAGAGGTAGATGCTGCGAAAAAAATGATTGTCCTCTTCGATTCCCTGCAGCTAGCCCACAAGGTTATTCTAAATTCCTTTTACGGATACGTCATGAGAAAGGGCTCTCGCTGGCACTCGATGGAAATGGCTGGTGTCACGTGCTTGACTGGTGCTACCATTATTCAACTTGCCAAAGACTTGGTTGACCGACTCGGTCGTCCTCTAGAACTAGACACCGACGGTATTTGGTGTATGCTTCCAGCAACATTCCCCGAAAACTTCTCCTTTAAGTTGAAAAACGGCAAAAAGGTGGCCATCTCATATCCCTGTGTGATGTTGAATCATCTAGTTCATGCTAAGTTCACCAACCACCAGTACCAGACACTCGTTGATCCCGCCACTTTCAAGTATGAAACACACAGCGATAACTCCATCTTTTTTGAAGTCGATGGCCCCTACAAGGCTATGGTCATCCCTACGTCAAAAGAAGAGGACAAGAACTTGAAGAAGCGTTATGCTGTGTTCAACGATGACGGGTCTTTGGCTGAGCTCAAGGGTTTCGAAGTCAAGCGCCGTGGTGAGTTGAAGCTCATCAAAATTTTCCAGCAGCAGATCTTCAAGTTTTTCTTGGAAGGTGCTACTCTAGCCGAGTGCTACGGTGCTGTTTCTAAGGTTGCCAATCGATGGCTTGATGTTCTACATAATAAGGGCTCTACACTATCAGATGAGGAGCTTATGGATCTTATTTCAGAGAACCGTAGCATGAGCAAAACTCTTGAAGAGTACGGTAGCCAAAAATCGACGTCTATTACAACAGCCAAACGTTTGGCTGACTTCTTGGGCGAGGGTATGGTGAAAGACAAGGGTCTGAACTGCAAGTTCATCATTTCATATATCCCCCGCAACGCTCCTGTCACTGAGCGGGCTGTTCCTGTTGCAATCTTCTCCGCCCCAGAAGAAACGAAGCGCTTGTATCTCCGCAAGTGGCTGAAAGAAGATCCGGCTAGTGTTGACCCCCGTGCTCTTTTGGACTGGAACTACTATTTAGAACGTCTTGGCTCCGTTATCCAGAAGCTGATCACTATCCCTGCTGCTTTACAAAAAGTCCGTAATCCGGTTCCCCGAGTTACCCACCCCGATTGGCTACAGCGTCGTATCAACCAGAAGGATGACAAGATGAAACAGAAGAAGCTCTCAGACATGTTTACTGTTCAGTCTAGCCAATCGAGAGATGATCTAGTGAAACGTCTAGTAGACATCGAAGATTACGGAAACCAGCTTGCCAAAGCCAAGACTATTGGAGCTGCTTTTGCCTCCTCCCAAGTAGCATCTTCGCCCATGCCAAAGAGAAAAGCCCCCGAGCGTGATGAAACCCCGGTTCTAGAGGATTTACCAAAGAAAATGCCGGACCCGTCAGAAGACTATATAGCATTTTTGATGTATCAGAAGCGCAAGTGGAAGATGCAGAAAGAGGCTAGGGGAAGGCGTCGTCAGTTGTTTGGCGATCGTCGTATGAACAACAATAACAGCAGCATCCAGCAGACCATGATGAGACAGGCTCATTCGACGTTCACCAACACGTGGCAAATATTACACCTCAAGGCAACTGACAGTCCAGGCATCGTCATGGCCTACGTTCTAATTGATGCAAAGATTCACGCCGTCAAGATCAATGTCCCACGGCAACTATACGTCAACTTCAAAACGAAGAGCATCCCGGAGCTTAACCTAAAAGACTGTTCCATAAAGCCAGCGAATGTCACGCTTCCTAGTGGTCATTTGCCCGTCAATCTAGTTCAATTGACCATGTCAGAAGAAAGCTACGTGACTGAAATGCAGAAATGGTTTCCGCTTCTCAACGACCGCACAGTAGAGGGTGTCTACGAGCAGAAGCTCCCTCTAAATATACGTGCACTTTTACAGCTGGGAAATTCCTGTACTATTGATCAGTCTCAGGAAGCTGTACTAGGCAAGGGTCTAGAGCGCGGCTTTGACCTCTCTAGCCTTAAGAAGCCCGAAAAGAAGCGCAACTATCTCGAGTCTGTTCCCCTTGCATTCATATACATCTCGCAAATCACTACAGGCGACAAGCAAATATATGGAATCTTCTCATCACGTGCAGAACAGGCACACATTGTCATTCTCCAACGGTCTCGCGAGACCATGCAAGACATTCCCAATATTTCTCGTATTTATGAGGAAAAACTACGGGAGCATGTCGCCGAGGTTACGGCCTCCAACGGTAGTATCCAAGACTTTTTCCAGTTCCAGGAGAAGCTCACTTTCAAGGTCACTCAGGTCACGACTCAGCGCAAGGCACACTTGGAAATTGGTGATGTGGTTAAGAAGATGCACAGAGAAGAACTCCGGGCCCAAGTCCTCGTGATACAGTCATCACAGCGTGAATCCTTGATCCACAATATTCCTATTCTTGGAGAGTTTCCTACTCTGCCTATGAAGTACGACGTTTATGACGGCTCGCTTCCTCCTTTAGGCTGGCAGCCAGTTGCTGTCAGACGATTAGTGCGCCACTACTTGCGCTTGGCGGGCGAGATTACTCATTTCATGGCATTGGCTCGCTATGCTGATATCCCCCTGTGCAATCTAGAAAAGGAAGACCCGCGCTTCCTCATCGATGTTTCGTATGCAAGGAGGCTACAAGCCAATAACGTTGCCCTTTGGTGGTCAGCCGATGCCCGGCCGGATCACGGCGGGTATGAAAAGGACAACATTGCTGGGCCACTTGATATGATGACTATGCCCCAAGTCAACCACCCCGGAACGTACTTAACAGTCTGTATCGAGATGGAAGTTCGCAACCTGGCAATCAATACCATCTTGACATCATCTCTTATCAATGCCCTAGAAGGGTCAGAGGGTGAAATGTTTAACGCCGATCCCTCCACTGACAAAGATGGAACGGGAATTCTGTATTCTCACAACTCATTTTCCGGTGCGGGAATCCGGGTTCTTCGTGGGATGGTCAAAAGCTGGTGGTCTGAGGCCTGTAGAGGTAGCCCCATGGCCGATCTCATGGTTAATCATTTACTGCGATGGGTCGAAGATCCTGATTCGTATCTTTATGACAATACTCTCCACCGTTATGTGCAGTTGATATGCCGCAAGGCCTTCCAGCAACTTATGGGCGATTTCCGCAGGGTTGGATGCCAAGTAATCTTCGCCAACTCAAGTCGCCTAATTTTACAGACTACAAAGCAGGATGTTGAGACTGCATACGCTTTTGGTCAGTACATTACCAAGTCTATAAAGACCCAACCTCTATTCCACTTTATTGATCTGGATATCAAAGAGTATTGGGACTATCTAGTATGGTATGATGAATACAACTATGGCGGTGTTGGGTGTGAAGAGATTGCTGAGCAGGAGGGAGCTCAGGAGCTCAACACCGTGATGCACTGGCAAATGCAGACCTTTCTACCCCCGCGTCTGCAGAGTGTCTTTGGTGACTGGGTAGTTGAGTTTATCCGCATCATGCATAATCTCAAACGTCCTAATGCTGTGGTATCAGGGACTCCACGAATGACGCAAATTCCTATCCATAATCTCACTGCGGATCCTGAGAGCACAGATCTCACCAACATTATCTCCGGGCCAGTCTTCGAAAAGCCCCTAAAGAAGGAGATTGCCAGCCTGATAACTCGCCAAAAACGCGAAATGATGCACGCCGAACTTGCCGCTGACTATGCTTTCCCTAACCTACCGGGATCCCATATTTCCGGACTTGATAGCCACAAAGCTATTCTCGAGCTAGTCAAGGCTATCATGCAGATTCTCTCGCTAGACAAGAACATTATAATGGAAGCTCGGCTCCTGCGTAAAGAACTTCTCCAGATGTTTGATATCAGCGACTTCAGCACAGCAGGAGCTTTCCGAAATCCCTCTGAGAGCCTTGTTTTACGTGATATTAGTTGCGAGAACTGTGCTATGCCGCGTGAGTTTGACTTTTGCCGCGATGAGGATCTTCTCCCTGAGGATCTATCTCAAGGTGCAGGCGAAAATACGTGGCGCTGTACAGGCTGTGGCTTTGAGTTTTCACGAATGCGCATTGAGGAGCGACTTATTGCAGCTGTTGAATCATACGTCATTGAGTGGACGACACAGGACCAGAAGTGTAAGATTTGCGGAGCCGTCAAGTTAGGCGAATTCATGGACCACTGTACATGCAGTGGTGAGTGGAAGAACATGCTAAGTCGGGATGATATTGTGGATCGGCTGAAGGTTTACAAGAATGTGGCCGAGTTTTACGACATGCGCATGCTGTATAGCGTAGTAGGGGAGATCTTGTCGGCCATATAGAAGGTTGATTATATGAAAGGGATTGGAGTGTATAGAGCTATTAGTGGTATGAGACGATATAATGAACATGACTACAACAGAATCTGCCCGGTACGACTATGGGATGCTTGAGAGTAAGAAAAGAAGAAAATGTGTGCTCTTCTGAACACACACCGCGTGATAATGATACAAGTACGACTTTGGAGAACAAGTAAAAAAGGGAACATACAACACTGGGGATTCCCACGTGGTCACCCACCGTAGTACTGATCCAGCGCTTTGTAGGTTAACTAAGGGAGAGCGGACGGGATCCCGTGCTTTCTACAAGCTATGATCGTATGTGGTGATGATCGGGACTTAGCAGAGCTTATATTCCAGCTTCCCGGCGGTATGAGGAACAAAAAGACCGGTAAAAAAAGACATACAACACTGGGGATTCCCACGTGGTCACCCACCGTAGTACTGATCCAGCGCTTTGTAGGTTAACTAAGGGAGAGCGGACGGGATCCCGTGCTTTCTACAAGCTATGGTCGTATGTGGTGA